>PVJI01028226.1:0-16763 GCA_004026765.1 Micronycteris hirsuta
ATGGGTCTCAGGGGGTTAAAATGGAAATGTTGGCAGTGTTCCATTCCTTCTGGAGATGTGGAAGAGAATTTGCTTCTTTGCCTCTTCTAGGATCTTGAGGTTCCCACATTCCTTGGCTTGTGCCCAGCATCCCTCCAACCTCTGCTCTCACTGCCACATCTTTCCTCTGACTCTCTTGTCTCCTTCTTATACAGACCTTTGTGATCACATTGAGCCCACCTGGATTATCCAGGATGATTTCCCCATCTCAAGATTCTTAACTGAATCATATCTGTAAAGTTCCTTTTGCTACATAAGGTAACACATTCACAGGTTTGGAGATTAGGATGTAGGCTTTTGTCTCCTCAATGAGAATAGAAGAATAGAGGTGCTGTGTTTGGTTCAGCAATTTAGTATCTATAGGTCAGAGTACCCTCTATACAATTGTTGTATATTTTATGTATTTTATACTTATAATGAAGTTTAATGCATGAAATAACGAGGGAGATATTTTTAAAAAACCTAAAGCATTAGGCAGAAAGCTATTTTTTTAAAAAAGGGGGATCTGGAAAGAAAGCTTGTCACATTAGACAAAGAATGGTGGTAAAGATAACTGTGAACTCTAGAGCTGTTATTTTGTCAAATTTTTATGAATCAGTAATATAATGTTCTTATTCAAAACATATGTTTTATCTCTAAATGAAGAAAATGCATCTGCCTATATCTTATAAAAAAGAGATTTTCAATTTCAAATTAACATGCAAATAGTCTGTTCCACTTTTCCGGGCTCATGTCACTGAGTCACATGTCTTGGACCAAGAAACAGACTGGAATAAAGCTGAGAATACACAAGCAAGGAAGAACTCCATTTCCATGAATTGAATAAAAGCAACTATTCCAGGAGAAATTGGAAGTGACGTCACCTCTAGGAAAAATGCCACATGTGCCCACCTCTTATCTATCTGTCTAGGTTTTCATCGTGGTGTTTTCTTCTCATCACCTCACAAATACAAACATTCTTTCATTATAAAGGCAAAGGCTGACCAAACCTGACTTCCAAATATTTTAATGTTGGTGGGGATCGGGAACTATTGGGTAGTGATGAAATAGATGGACTCTGGAGTCTACAGACCTGGGTTTGAAACCCAATTCCAATATAAAATGATCTTTATTACAGTATATAACCTCCCTAAAACCACCATTTTTTAAAATCCAGTGGATAAATGATAGTAGATAATGATAGTACTTCTCTCATAGGCTTGACATAAGGATTGCATGATATAATATTTGTGATATGTTTAGCACCGCGCTTCAGTAAATGCCAGCTACTGATCTTATTGTTATCAGTCACTCTTACTATCTGTCCAAGGGCCAAAAATGAGGCTTGAAATCATCAATTAACTACAGTACCTCTGACATTTCAATGGCAACCATCCTGCTTGGACCAAGCCATCCTTTATTGACCAAACCACCTCCTCACTCTCCATTGCTCTCTTGGTTCTCACCTCCTTTTATTTTCCTTTCTCAATTTAGATTCCAAGTACTACTATGCCTCCACTTTAAAACACCCTTGACTCCCTTGGTCCTCGCTGTCTCTCTTATGCCTGCCAGGCAGAACCTCTGCCTGGGTTATACACAACTACTTGCCTCCCCAGCAGCTGACAATACCTGGAGAAAGATCACACAACAGTGCACATCAAAACTATTAAAATAATCATTCCAACATATTATTTGCCTTTTTCACTGTGTTGAAATTGGCATTGATAGCATCAAAGCAGTGATGGGTAAAACTCCTGATGTCTTAGCAGGATTCAAGGCAGTGGCTCAGAACCCATTACACACTTGCAGTTTTTTTAAAAGCCAGTTTAACTTAAGAATATCCTTGATGAAGCAGTAGAAATCATTAATATTGTTAAATCTCAACTCATTTATCTTTTTAATGTTCTGTGTGGCAAAATGGGATGTTTGCATAAAGAACTTCTACATACTAAAGGATGCATATCTTGAGGAAAGTACTTGGGTGATTATTTGAGTTAGAAGCTGAACTAGCCAATTTCTTCATGAAATGTCATTTTTTTTTTAACCAGAAAAAGAATGACTGGCAGACAAACTATGGCTACTGTGACTTGGAAATCTGACAGTTTCTTAAAAATTAACAAAATGAATCTGTTACTTCACAGAAAAAAAAAAACAACAGTATTTTTTGCCAATGATAAAATTCCAGCTTTTAAACTTTCCAAAATTAGAATTATGGAAAACTTGCATCCACATCTACGAATTCAATAGCTTCCCACTACTTAAAGACTTTTCTTATGAGTTTGGTAATGATGTTAATGAATGTGTCTTTTTAAATAGTGTATAATAAAATGTGTCAACATTTGGGAAATCTGCATAATTCAGAGAACTAATATTTTCCAGGTATTGGAATGCATGGCATTATAAAATTATTCCAGGTACAAGATAAACCAATGAATCTTAATGTAACAGAGTACAAAAAATTCATCAACGTGGTTTCAGGTTCCACATTGCAACTTCCTTTTACAACAAACAGTCACTTGTCAAGGTTTAGTGTAATATCAAAGAAGAGCCAAAATTATCTCAAAAGACTGTTGAAAATAGGCAGTATAACTCTTACCTAGAAAGTCAGAGCAGAGTTAGAACGGTGAAGAGTGGTTATGGTAAGGTCTATTTTGTAAGGGCAACATTTCACAGATAAATACATTTAAATAATATGTGGTTGATTGCATTGGCAAATGAGCAGGTAATCAATTTAATGAGAAACTGGTAGGCAAACAATTGTTTAAATATTCTTGTTCTGATCATCCCTTGATTTTATCACCCTCTGAGGAAAAATCAAATTGGAAATTTAATAAGGCCAAATCTTCCACTATCCATGCCCAGCCTCCAACTCCATATCAGGCAGCGAGAATTTCATACCATGCCTCCAGGTCCGTGTGGGGCCTGTTCCGATTAAAGTACAGCTGCTGACGGCTACGGAAAAGGAAGCAGTGGGGTTGATGGATATTTAGCTGAGGTAGCAAATGGAATTCACTTGTTACCTGATGGTTCCAACTTGGTATCAAGGTCTTTATGTATTTTTGACAGACTGAAACTCAAAATGTTGTCCCTCATTGATATTGGTGTGCAGCTGCCCACTACAGACTTATTGCTCCTCAGCTTTGACTTGTCAGCAGTCACCTGGCCACCGCGCCAACCTAGCCCTCACAACCAAAAACAATGATGCAAGGAGGCAGGTCCTGCAAACTCAAAGTCAACATCGTGTCAAAGTTTATACACTCCTATTTGTAAGCAGTCTTCATTTGATCAATTTTCTTTCCATGTTTGTTGAGAAGTTAATATCAAATATCAGTTTCAGACTGCAGCAAATAGAGTCTTTAATTTCTGTTACCAAGTGGTAATCAGTATTCCTGACTTTCTATGAAAGTCAGACAATATCACCTCATTTTTATTCTGTAAGGTCTGCTTCCTTTTCATGCAGGAATTTCCCCATCCAGTTTCATCAGCCCCAAATCCTTCATTGAAAATGCCTCTGGTTGCTTTGCTAAGATCAGCATGAGTCACAGAAGTGCTGGTCTTGCTGCTATCTGTCCACAAGCTTCCTTGATGCGACCTCAGGAAGGGGTGATTTGGTGGTTACCTGAGGACGCGGATCTGCTGCTGCTGGGGAACAAAGTGAAAAAGAATGTCTGTTTCTGACTTCTGGTGGTGGCTTTTACTTTGTTCTCCCCTGAGATCTAGAGATTTTAAAATATCTGTTGAATATACAGAGGCATCAATTTTTTTAGATTCAGGAGTTCTTTCAGAGATCGGGTCTCACACCATCACTTGCTACTTTAGAACACCGAAGTTGGGAGGTCTTAGATGCAGCCTGGTGTCTCAGCAGCCACAGTATGATGGATATTTGTGGTGTTTTCCTCTCTAACAACATCTTCTCCCAGTTTCAGTGGGGCTAAGCCCACCCTCTGGTTCCAGTCTAGACAGTAGCCAAAATGATTGGCTAGAGGTATGAACACGTGACACAAATCTGGCCAATCAGACTCAGTATCAGGTCTTTCACTGTTGCTGTGGAGAAGGAGGATGACTGGTAGTATATAAAATTGGAAATTTTACCACCACTTGGAAAGAGTCTGAGTGAGAATCAACCCAGCCCTGAAGAAAAGAGAGGAGAGAAAGGTTGATTGACTGATTCCTGGCGACACCCTCTGAGCACCTGAATCTAGCTGCACTTGAAGCAAAATCTATATTTGGACTTTTTTTGTGATATGAGCCTATACACTTCTCTTTTGTCTTAAGCAAATTTAAGTTGATATATATCACAACTGAAATTTGGCCCTTTGGTATGCTAAAATTCTGCTTACTGGTGAAAGTTTGGAACTCAGATTGACTGTCCTATTTATTCTGCTTGCTACCTGTTTTGGCACATTTTAAAAGTTCTTGTTGCTAGGGGTGATTCAGTCTCTGGGACACCCAGCTGAAGCCTATGGATGAATTGTCTCTGCTTGAAGCAAAGATCTCACTGTTTTGCCCACTAAGCAGCCTAAGCCCCTGAGCTATAGGCGACCTGTGCAGCCACTGAGTCCCATTTGCCTTTGGGGCTCACCTGTAGGGACTGCAAGGGCATGGCTCACTGTCCTCACACCTTCAACAGATTTGTTCCAATGACAAGGCCTGACTTCTTTTCTGTTTTGGGTTTTAGATCTCTATGAACATTAGTATATGTGTCTCTAAAGGAATAGAAATAATCAACTTTCATGCTAGTGAATTAGAAGAAGCTAGAAGTAATGTATATACTTACAATAATGGTGCCATGTGCAGAGCATGGGGCGCATAACAATGCTTAGAGGGTGCTTACCCCCGAGCCACATGTATGTGAACTTGTTTTATCTTCTGCATCAGTCAGGGTCCTGGCAAAACATTATGATGCCACATTAAATTAGAAAATTTGAAAGACTTTAATAAAGGGACTCTTTACCAAGTTCTACGCAGGGGTAGGGAAGCTGCTAGGGTAGTGCAATACCCCAAGGCTAGACCCTGTGGGGTGCGACTACCTCTCGCAGGCCTGAAGGGAAGGGCACGGCCAGCCTAAACCAACCACACAGGAAGGGAGAAGGGGAAGAAATACTCCATCAGAAATGAATTTATCATGAAGCTCTTGAAATCGAAAGCAGAGGTCCCTCCCTCACACAGGCCTGGGGTGCCGGTTGTTGCCTGCAGCTGTGACGTGTGCTGCGCGAGGAAGCAAAACCAGCTGGGCCGGGAGTGTTTCTCTGTGGGCAGTTTGGTGTTGTCTAAAGAGGCCTCACATGAAAAGACAGTGATCTCCAGGCCTCCAATAATTTGTTCTTTTTGTTTTCTCATTCTAAATAAATATGCATCCTTATATCTAATTGTGTATTTGTGATTCTGTATTTCTCTTTAACAAGGCTTTCAAAATATCTGTTTTAGGCCTTACAAAACCTGGATTTGCTTCAATGTCACTCTCTCCAACCCTCCTTTGGACCGGGGAGAACCTTAAGACAAAAATACACAATCTATGTCCTCAAGGGATTTAGAGTCCAGAGGGAGACACAGATGGGTGAGCGGTACCAGTCTCTCCAGGCCCCCACATCACGGTTTCCGCTGTCCCTTATCACCCCACGCACGCACGACGCATCAAAACCTTGTTGCCAACTGTAATTGAACAACAATAAAGTAATTGAAAAAAAAAAAAAAACCTTGCAGAATTGTCTTGTCAACCTCTGGGTTCTTCTTTATCTCTCCCCAGTCATCTAGGTGCTTTTCAGGGCAGGTAGTGATGTCTCTACTACCCCCGACACCAGGCAAAGACTGAGAGAGGAGTAAGTGAATGGATAAATGAGTGGACGAATGAGTGTCACAGGGCTGTGATCAGTCACTCTAGAAGATAGAGTCAGAGCTTAAGGAAGGAGCTCTTCTCATCTTCCTTTTTGGTATTTTATCTTTCTTTACCTTTGTGGACATAGGACTAAAAGTCCTCGATGGATATGTAACAAGCGTGCCTTCTTTGTCAAGCAGGAAAAAAGAACACAAAAGAGCACTGACATATTTATCACATTACACATTATAGCAGACTTACCTGGGAAGTTTTAAAAATGGGAATACCTGTTCCTCACTCCAGGACTACTGAATCAGCATTTCTATAGCGGGAGCCTGGACATCTGAATTTTTAATAAACTGTAAATAAGTTTGATGTTTATCTCTCATTAAAACTCACTAAATTGAAACTACATAACATGTCCATATATTCATTAATATATACAAGATATGAACTGGAAGTGATATTGTATCTCGCATGTTGTTTTGACCTGGCCCGCATCTCTTCCTCTTCTAGTAATAGCACTCTGGCTTCCCTTTGGGCATTCTCTTGGCCCACCCTCAGTTGATGCGGTCTGGGTTGGACTAACCCCCTGTGCCCAGACCCCCTCCACTCACCCCTTCCCTTCCACCAGCTCCAGCTAAGAACCAGTTCTGAGCAGTCTGTGTGACTCATCCTTCTGGCCTCAGGGGTTGGCTCAGAGACTGGCATATATGTCAGTCCAGTGACACCCAGCCTGAAATCTCTGTGGGACACTTTGGAAAAGAGAAACCCTCTTTCTACTGGGACGGCAGATGTAAGGAGGTTGCTCTGGAGTTTTGAGAGGACCTGTCAGAAGGAAAAGCTAACAAAGAAAACAGATGCCAGTAATGGGAGAAGGCAAGTCCTGACAACTTTCTTTAAGCTCTCAGAGCCAGCTCTGTCTGAAGACAACTCAACTTGGAGCCAATACAATGCCCTTTCTACATAAGCCAACAGGAATGGTCACTTACAAACGAAAGAGCCTTAACAATTTCTGTTTAGGGTTTTGTTTTTTTTTTAAGAATTTATTTTTTAGATAGAGGGGAAGGGAGGGAGAAAGAGAGGGAGAGAAACAGCAATGTATGTTTGCCTCTCACGTGGCCCTCACTGGGGACCTGGCCTGCAACCCAGGCATGTGCCTCGACTGGGAATCGAACCGGGACCCTCTGGTTCCCAGCCCGTGCTCAATCCACTGAGCTACACTAGCCAGGGCTGTTTAGGGTTTTTTTGCCTGTAAATTTGATTAAAGTTCCTGATAAACAAATGGGAGTAAATTTTATTTACAATAATACTTGCTAACATTTACTGAGCACCGTTCTAACAGTGCCCACTATAACTGAGCACTGTTCTATGGCTGCGCTTTACGTACACTCAATCATAAAATGCTTGCAGTCACCTACAAGGGGCTATGTCACTGTATTACAGATGGAGGAGCCGAGGCACTTAGTGAGCCCCATTCCCATCAACCCTGTGTTCAACATGTTTTCTGCTCTGAGATTAGAAAAATATTACAAAGATCTTGTCTCCTATTTGAGAGTCACCATTTAAGTGAGATGCTGTACTTTTAAGGGTTCAAAGTTTACTTCTGTTTCCAGAAGTGTCTCCCTGAACCCTTGAGAGGATAAAAATGAGTGATGTCAGCGATAGGGCAAAGTCACAGAGCGCACGCAGAGATCTCTTCGAGCAGAAGGAAGGTTAGAAGTGTTCTCTTCCCCCTACGAGATTAATGTAATAACCAAGCATTGCATACTACTCTCAGAAATCTAGACTCCTGCAGAAAGAAGGATGAGGACGTGCAGAAAGCGGCACGTTGCCATGGCAGAGGAGATGGGAGGTGGCCCTCCTGCTATCTCCTGGCAACCATTTGACTAGGAGCCACACTAGACTTTGAATTACAGGCAAGAAAGCTGCCACTTGGGGATCACTTGAAAGAGAACGTTAATCAAGCTCACCTTGGTGCCTCAAGAGAAGCCTAGATTTATTAATAAAAAATTAATACCATGTCAGGCACCCCTAACATGTACTTCAGTGGACTGTTCCCTCAGCCTGACTGGTCGTGGACGTGGTAAAAGCATTGCTCACTAAAGAGCCTTCCATGCTAGTTTTCTGAAGGCAGCATGTCCCATATTAAGGCAGGATTAACCCTTGTTTGCCACTGCCCTCATGCAGGGGCAACACCTTGAGGGTGATGGGATCTGGAATACTTTTGGAACAGAGTTGCCAATAATCTTTTTTTTTTTTCTCCTTAACTGCTAAGTCTTCTAGATATTTCCAAGCTACGGTATCGATGTCTACTTTGTTCCTTTTAATTGCTGTCTGGTGTTTTGTAAGATGATGTTCTCTGTTTTATTTCACCATTCCCTTCTTCACGGGCACTTAGGCTGTTCCCAGAGTTTTGTTATAACAAACACTGCTGTCTTCAACAGGTTAGTGCTACTTCATGCCCAAGTGCAAGTCGTTTTTCTGTGATAGAAACCTAAAGGAGGCTTGCTGGGCTGGAGAGTATGCACATTGAAAATTGTTATACCAACTGCCAAATTGCCTCTCAAAAGACTATTGATTTTTCATTCTTACCAATAGCTTCCCATGAACATCCTGCTCCCTATCTTCTGATGGCCTTTGCATATGCTGTTCCCTCTCACTGGCATGCTTGTCCCTTCCTCTTCTTTCAGATCTCAATTCAAGCTTTCCTTCTGGAGTGCCCCCCCTCACTGTCATCAAGTCCATTACTTCATTCCACCAAGATCATGAGTATTTGTCTGTCCTTCATACTGCCTTGTTCCAGGTTCTGGTTTCTGACAGCCCAGTCTCCCTATGGTCACCAGAGTGACCTTCCCAAAAGACCAATAGGATCGTTTGCCTCCCTTGAGCATCACCAATGAGAAAACCCCAGATTTATCAGCATGGCATGTGCAGCCCATTTGATTTTGCCTCCGGAGCACATGCTGATCATCAGCTTGGGTATCTTCTTCATACTACCGCCGAGTGCTTGGTAGTTTGCACACAGATCATAGAGCTGGAAAGATTTAGTTCTGAATCCCAGAGTTTCACCTACCAACACTGTGACCCCCAGCAAGTTAGTTACTATTTCTAAGACTCACTTTCCCCATGCATAAAATGGGCATAATAATTCGTAGCTTCAAAACTCACCAAAAATACTGGAAATTATATCAGGGGGAGTGTGAAAAAATGACTTACATTTTGCACAAGTTTAAATTGTTGGCATCTTTAGTAAGAATTTGCATTACTTTTGCCAATAAAAGTATTCAAGGATTGAAAAAACAGTCTGGTCAAATTTGCAGAGTGTGGTGATTATGAGCACAGACTCTAGAGCCAGGCTGCCTGGTTTAAATTCAGTTACTCTGTGACTGTGAAAACATTACTTAACCTTTCTGTGCCTGGTTTGTTAAAATAAAGGTAACTGTAGTACAATACTTACCTTGAAGGCTTGTTATTACTATTAAATGAGTAACGTACGGAAAGTATTTGGAATAGCACTGGCACATAACTAGTACCAAATAGGAGATTGCTGGTATTAATAACGGATGGTGAAGCACAGGAAGTGAATCTTACCTGTCTGGTGTTCTCTGCCCTCCCCACATCTTTGCTAGAGCGGCTGGGAGGATTAAATGAGGTCATGTATGAGTGGCTCCCGGTTCATGCCAACCACAAAACACCTGCTGAATAAATGCAAACTCCCTTTCCTTCTGCTTTTGTTGCCCTTCAGTCTCAGTTGGAGGACTTTTCCTTTGGAAAGATTTTCCTGACCCTAGGCTGTCTGACCACCTCTGCATTTGCACACTGCTGCTTCGTTGCTGGTTTACTTCTCTGTTCTGCACCAGGCCCTAAGAACTTTAAAGGTAAGGAATGTCTTAATTTATCCTTACATTTCTAGCGCTTGGCACAGTAGTTGGCAAAGAGTAGGAGCTCAATATACTTTTGCTGCATTTTGCACGAATAAATATGATCTCCACTTTCAAGCAGTTTATGAAATGCCTAGGATGGAAAGACATAACTATTTGAAGGATTAAACCCATGATCAAATATAAAGATCTGTTTTGGATAATATGGTGACACAAGAGGCAGGCACCAGGAAAGGTTGGGGGACTCGGCTGGAGTGCCCACTCTGCCCCCGCAAGGCCTGTGAGACTCTGGGAGAGCGGACTTACCACTCTGGGCTGCGGCCCCCTTAGCTGTAAAAAATGAAGAAAATAACACCAGGCTGCATGAAAATGCGTGGTAAGCACATTGGTGATTAAGTGTCAGACTTGGGATCGCTCATCAATTCTGGAGGAACTCAAAGAAGGGAGAAGCTCAGCTCTGGCCTACGCGGTTCCCCAAGGCTTCAGAGAAGAAGTGTTTAAGCTGAGCTTTGAGTGGATGGGCAAAAATTAAGCAAATGGGGAGGAGGCTGGACTATTTCAGACAGGATAAAATGTTGAGAAGAAAAGCTCAAATGAAATGAAGAGAAAAAGAATCAAATTTCTTTACTTTATGGTCCACAATGAAGAATTAAAAGAAAAGGCTCATGGGCGCGTGAATGTTGGCACCGCGGTTCATCCTTCAGCCCCGCAGAGAAGCGGGAAACGCCCGCGGCTGCGAGGGGCCTGCGGCGGGGCGGAGGGGTCTGCCCGACCAGGAGAGAACTGTGACTACAAATTAATTAATTCACAGCAATTAACTTGTTAAAAACAGCTCACTATGGAGTTTAAAGCAAACAAACCAAAACAGAAGGTGTAAAGATAGTTAAACTAATAACCAAATGTTCTTACCCCTTCGAAGTTTAATTTCGTTGTTTAAATAAATTTTAATGTTCCAAATCCTCAGTTCAGTAAAAGGGTTTACAAAAAATAAAACTGACAGTTGTTTCATTTTCAGCTTTGAATGCGATATGAAAACATTTTTATTATCGCTTAACTGTATTTACTCATTTTTTCTTTTTTTCATGATGGAAAGGAATGCATTTAATAAAAATTGGAGTATACAAAATGATGTTTACACTTCAGTGTGACAGGCTCAGGTGCCAAGAAAAAGAGTTCTTTCAAAACCATTTTTAAAAAATTCTCACCTGAGGATATTTCTCATTGCTTTTAGAGAAAGAGGAAGGGAGAGAGACAGAGTTTCGATGCGAGCCCGAGAGAGAAGCCTTGGTGGGCTGACTCCCTTACCCGGGCACCACAGGGGTCCGATCAAGGGCGGAGCCCACAGCCGCGGCACGTGCCCCGACCAGGAATCGAACTGCAACCCTTTGGTTATGGATTACACCACAGCCCAGTGAGCCACACCCGCCAGGGCAAAGAAAAAGGTTTCTTTGCTCAAAGTGCAGCAGAGTATATCAGTGATGATCAACTGCCAATATTCCCTCAAATAAAAACAGATTGAAACCTCGCGGGAGAAAGCACGAGTGGTCGGGATGCCCCCGGGAAGCAGCACGGCCGATTCTAACGCAAAGGAAAAACACCAGCAGCCGCGCACTCCAAGGTCCGAACGCAGTCCCTCGGCTCGCTCCACCTTAATTTTTTTTCCAATGTGGAATTACTTTAGGAACTTAACATTTCTAAAATAAAAACAAAAACAACTTAGAATGACCTCTGATTTTTTTTTTTTTTTCATTTTCACAGCAAACTTACGAGTATGTAAAGATGTTTTTGTTATTGGTGTCAACCACTGAATTTTTTGAGCTCATACTCTCTCCTCTTTGGCTCATTTGCCTTCTACATAACAACAGCCTAAGAAAGTAGGGTAGAAAGGAATCGTGATGGCGACCACTGGTCTTCTAGTGTGTGTTTAGGTGTGCTTTTGCACCTTGTCCGTTGTCTACATTTGTGATGCTGTACACTCGAAGACTAGCGGTAAAGCTAGAGTCCATCTCTTTGGTGAACCTTTGGCCAGTGCCCACAGCCGCGTGACAGCCCTGTTACTAATGGATGTTGTCCCCTAGAGGAAAATGACGGGTCCATCCACACCCGGGAGGGCTAACTGGGCACTGCAATTTTCAGACCACTGTGTCTGTAACGCAAGAGAGATGAACTCCCAGCTTCAAGCTGTTCTGTCAAACCTGGTGGTGGTAGAATAATGAATGGCTCACCTAAGGAGGTCCAGGGCCTCATCTCCAGAACCTGTGAATATGTTAAGTACATATTACAAGACAGGATTTTGCAGATCTCATTGTGCTAAGGATATTGAGATGATCTGGGTGGGCCCAATGTAATCACAGGATCCTTATGAAGTTGGAGACAGGAGAGTCAGAGACAGGGGAAGATAATGTGAAAACAGAAGCAGAGAGGAGCTGAAGATGCTCTGCCGCTGGCTTTGACGACAGGAATGCGGGCAGCTTGGAAAAGCTGGAAAAGACAAGGAAACAGATTCTCCCCTAGGATGTCCAGAAGGATCTCAGGCCAGGTAACACTTGGCTTTTGGCTCAGTGAGAACCATCTTGGATTCCTGACCTCCAGAACTATAGTATAATAAGCTTGCATTGTTTGAAGCCACCAGGTAAGTGATAATTTGTGATAGCAGCACAGGAAACTAAGCATAGGGAAAAGAAAAAGCACCTCTGGGCATGCTGCTCAGGAGACAAGGAACCCCGGCCCAGGTGCTGCTGCTTTTGTGTTAATCACCCAGGAAGAATGTGAAATGGAATCTTGAAAGTCATTACACTATGGAAATGCATTTTATTTTATTTTAAATGTATTTTATTGATTATGCTATTACAGTTGTCCCATTTCCCCCCCCCTTTCTTCCCCTCCACCCCCACCCCCCCCATTCCCTGCCCTTTAGTTTTTGTCCATAAGTCATACACATAAGATCTTTGTCTTCTACATTTCCTGTACTATTCTTAACCTCCCCCTGTCTGTTTTCTACCTACCATCTATGCTACTTATTCTTTGCACCTTTCCTCCCTCTCTCCCCCTACCACTCCCCTGTTGATATCCCTCCATGCCTTATATAAATCCCTTTAACATTTCATATAATAAAGGCTGGGTGTTGATAAACTCCTTGAACTTGACCTTATCTGAGAAGCACTTTATCTGCCCTTCCATTCTAAATGAGAGCTTTGTTGGATAGAGTATTCTTGGATGCATCTTAAAGAAAGGAAATGTCACTCTCTCTGGCTTAATAGGTGGCATCCTTGTAAAACCAAATGATGACATTGTTACCTAGATGATGAGAAAACACTCTAATTGTCCTGAGGAGAGGGAATTTTTTTTAAAGAAACACTTTTCCCCCTCTAGACAATAGGTATGTCACACACGTGCTGTAGAAAACTTGAAAAATACAGAAAAGCAGGGAATGAAAATCATCTATAACTCACCCACTCAGAAAACAACTCTTAACATTTTTTATTCTAGTAAGTTTTTTTACAACTCTTCAGATTAGAGGGTATGGGCAATTTTGAATTCTTTTTAATTTAATATTATATCACAAGCATTACCCACATTGTTATAAACTCTATGAAAATAGGCTTTTAATGATGATATGGTTTTTGTATTCTAAAATTGACTTAATGTTCCTATGTTATTGAGCATTTAAGCTGTTTGGGGTTCCCAGTATAATGAGTAACAGTGTAGTGAATATATTTGTGTAGAAAATCTTTGTTTGGATTTTGGATTATGTCCGTAAGATAGATATCCGAAAATGAAATAGCTGGTTTAGAGGTTGTGAATAATTTCAAGGTCTATGAAACTTATTGAAAATTATTTTCCATTAGGTTTGTATTAATTTCCTTTTATTAATAGTTTATATTGGGCAGGAAATCTGCATATAGTAATCTAGATTAGTGGCTTTCAAATATGTTTTATTGACTCACCCTAAAAAACACATTTTTATCATAATCCATCACAAACACACACTGAAAAAGGCTTCCTCTTTCAACATACAATGCACAACTATGACAGGTATTCAATTATCTTCTATTGTTTTAAATGTGGTTTTGGTTCACAAGGTGATTTTGGGGCCTAGGAGCAGACCGAGACTGAGTCTGAAACGTGGCTTCGGCTCAGGGGAGTGGACCTGGCTGAGTGTGACTCATGTACGCATCTCCTTGGATCAACCTCTTCCAAAATATCCCAACCCTCAAATTCCCCGCCTCCTCAAGAAACATGCTTGTGTGATGAAATGATCATAGCACCAGATTAAAACAACATCTGCATGAAACAGCTGACCGACCTTTTGTACACCCGAATGTAGCTCTGCCTTAAAATCTAAATGTCATCCCCATTTGTTCTACACTTTGGATATTTGTTAAGTCACAAAATTCCCACAGGTATGCACCTTGTGGTTTCTATGCATTTAATAATGGAAGATGAAGTGGCAACAACAATCCTTAAGATTTTAGATTCTGCGATATGTTGATGCAAGTGGCACCTTTGGTGTTACCAACACTCTTGTATATCTGTGAGTTCTAGCTAGGCTTTAAAAAAGAGTTCAGTTTCTCAGATAACATCTGGGGAAGGCAAATGGACAAGCAGCGAGCTTTTAAAAATAGAGAAAAAGACAGAAAAGAAAGAAGCCGTCTCTATTTTTAGATGGATGTCAGATTAATTTTCTGGATTCAGGTCTAAGAAATTCCTCCTCATGTGTAGAATGCTACCACCATCATTGGGATAAAATACATATTTTTATTTTATTTATTTTATTTTTTATTTTTTAAGGATTTTTTATTTATTATTTTTTAGAGAGAGGAGAAGGGAGGGAGAAAGAGCAATGTATGGTTGCCTCTCACGTGGCCCTCACTGGGGACCTGGCCTGCAACCCAGGCATGTGCCCCGACTGGGAATCGAACCAGGACCCTCTGGCTCCCAGCCCACGCTCAATCCAGGGAGCTACACCAGCCAGGGCCTCAGCCTTTCTTTTTGAAAACCAACATTCCTGAGGATCTTATGATGCCTGCTATTTGGGAGCATATTTTTTTCTAATTTATTTTAAAATCATTTTTTATTGTTATTCTATTAGAGTTGTCCCAATTTCCCTCCTTGCCCTCTTCCGTCCATCCCACCCACCCCTCTCCCTGGCTCCCACAGTCAATCCCACACCATTGTCCATGTCCATGGGTCATTCATACATGATCTTTCACTAGTCCCTTCCCCTTCTTTCTACCATTACCCTCCTTACTCCTCCCCCCTCACCTCTGGTCCCTTTCAGTGTGTTCCATGTTTGGAGCATACTTTTTGATGTAATAACTTTTGTCAGAGAAAGAATTCAAAAGCCTACATGTACACGTGTATGTACGTGTGTCACGTGTGTTGATGAAGCAGGAAGGAGGTTTACCCGTTATAACTCAGGTGTCCCTACCATAGAAAGTAAGTTTATATCCTTTTATTGACAAACTGAGCCCATTCTGCTTGAGATCATCCTCCTTTTTTCTGATGCTGAGGAAGACACTTAAAATTGATTATTGTATTTAACTAAATCTCTTTCAGCTTCAAACGGTCAGTTGGGAGGTAGGTAGTAGATTCAAATTCACATTCTGTCTCAGGGCTGTAGGTCCCCTTTCCTTGGGCACTGGGGCTCAGAGGAAGGGCTCTGGGTTCCCCTGACTCCCAAGAGATGGGCCACATCCTACAGGGTCTCTGGCCACCTCCACCCACGGTGCTGAGGAGTAACAGGCCCTGGATGGAATTTCAGATGTCACCGCTAAAGTTGAGGGTCCCTCCTCCAGCCTTTAGAAACAAGGCCCTTGCTCTGTGGCCTCCTCTTCTCGATGCCCAGGCTGCCTCTGGTCTACCAGTTGGCTTAACACTCCCTTATCCCCTACATGTGGGTCCTCCTGGAGCCCTACTTGAGGCCGTGGTCCACTGGGGCCACTAACTCCACTTGAATGAAGCCGCTGCGGCCCCCCATTGAGGCATCCAGTGCGGGGCCGGTGCCCAACGTGGGACTTCTCTGAGCGCCCTGCAGTCTCCTCGGGCACAGAACCCTTGTCTTCAGTTTCTCAAAACATAACTGTGAGATCCTTATACCCCCTATGGGCATTTCCACCCTACAAGGTAAGCCAGGACATTCACATCTGACCTTTTGCCCTCTCTCCCTTTCCCCTTTCAAATGTTTTGCTCTATCCAAGTTCTTCCCTTCTCTGTGATCCATGCTTTGCTTCTTATTTAAAGGAAAGTTGTTGCAGGCTGCTTTACACCCGATCCATGAGCACTGATTTGTGGAGGACCAACCCACACCCATTTCTTGGCATGGTCGGATATGGGTGGGATGCCGCTGCACGGCGGCAGGCGACCAGGGGCAGTTCACCCCAAATCTAGCTTATGGCTTGCATGATGTAGATGTGGCAATACTCATTGACATCCGAAAACAAAAGCTTCTAACTGCTAGCCTGTTCCCCCACATGAAAGGGTTAAGGAGAGGAATTAAGCCATTTAGCAAACCAGCAACCTGAACACTAAAAGCAGAAGCAACTGCTAATTGCTAGAGAAGCGGTTTACTAAGAAATATCCAAACAGTTCTTTCCAAAGCCAGAACTTTACTACTGAGCAGGAATGTTTTATTACTAGGGCTAGGTAAATAGGAAAGTTAGAAAGCTTTTAGCTGAAAATAATAGATTTTAGTAAAAGGTTAAACAAAACAATAGATTCACATCTCAGAAAAATGTAAATGAAACCTTCCTGTTGCCTGATAGTAGCCAAACATCTAAGCCCTAGAAAATGTAGTTAATGATTAAGAATGCCTCTGCCTATGTGACATTTTCTTTAAGTCTCAAAAGTACAAAGAGCAACCTCTGCATACATCTTTAACTCAGAGAGATTTAAGACTTTGAAAATATATGTTTAGCCATTAACTAGGACCTAGAGTTTTGTAGTTTAATACTGTTTCCTGGCTAATAGATAGATTAGCAAACCTCCTTATCATAGCATCCATTTGTTTAAGCCTAGGTGAAAATTAAAGTACTCTTGTATGTCAA
>PVJI01028227.1:0-17797 GCA_004026765.1 Micronycteris hirsuta
GTGTCTTGTTGGAAGAATAAGAAATACTACCACATTCAAGGTAGGGGCATATAAAAGAAAGAGGTTCAGAGGGGGTGGGGATAGTCATTCATAACTAATATCACGAACTACGTACTCTATGCCAACATTGCTCTAAGTGCTGTGTATACAAACAGTAAACCAGATACATTTCCTGTTCTTAGGTAGTTTACATTCCACAGAGAAAACAGATAATGCACTAAAAGGATATATAATAGAATTCTAGGCAGTGGTGAGGTGCTATAGAGAATAATAAAGCAGAAGGAAGCAGAAAGGGGCCATAGGCTGTGAAAGCTGTTATAGATAAGACGGCTGGAAAAGGGCCTCTCTGAGAAGGTGACATTTAATTGGAGAAATGAATGAAGCAGGCGCCCACATGAAGATCTGGAAGAACATTTTAAACAGAACCGTGACTACAAACACAGTGAATAGGGTTAATTTTGGCATGGGGTAGAAAGGGCCAAAGTGAGGAGTAGGGTAGGAAATGAGTTTCAGAAAGGTAGGTGGTGATCTTGCAATAGAGAAGAGTTTGGATTTTAGGTTGTTTGAAATGAAAATCCTAAAGAGTTTAACCACTAGAGTGACAAGATCTGACTCATGACCTTAAAAGATAATATTGGTTGTTGAGCATAGGAAGCTAATTGCAAGAGGTAAGAGTAGATGCAGAGAGACTAGTTACTGAGCTAATTCAGCAGTTTAGGAGGAAAACAATGGTGTCTTGGACCAGGAAGTTGGTGAGAAATTGAGGATTATTTAGATTCTGCGTGCATTTCAATATGTGGATATATGGATAGATTTATTTCAATGTATGGAAAAAGAAGATCAAGAAGGAATACTAGATTTGGGGTCTGAGCAATGAATGTGTGAGAAGAGCAGCATTTTGGAGGAATATGAAGGAGGGAAAATTAAAAGTTTGTTTTGGGATATTGAAGATTGTGGTGCTTTTTGGACATTTGTATAGAAATGCCAGGTACATGATTGGATAACTTCCTCTGGAGTTGAGAGAGTTCCAATTGGAGACAACTTGGGAATCATCAGCATACATGTGATTGAAGTCACCTGTGTTATAAGAAGACAAAAGATGGAAAAGGGGCAGAGAGGCATTGAGCCTCCCGGCATGCTACGCAAATCAGGATAAAGATGGCACAGGCAAAAGAGAGTGAGCCAAAACAGGAGGAATTAAGGGAGATCTTATATATGGATTTCAGTGATGAAAAGATGACTAGAAAGAAGGTATGGATCAACTACATTAATTGCTACTGACAAGTCAGATAATTAAACATTGAGCTATTGCAGAGTTTCAACAAATTAACAGAATTCTGTTTTTGAATGAACTGGCTCCAAATTGGGAGTTAAGACTACTACATATAAAATTATTATACAAAAAAGAGAATATCATTAAGACAGGTGCAAACCACTTTTGCAGGAACACAGAGAAGAGGTGTGTCTTGAGGGGAGAAGAAGGGCGTGGTGGAGTGAAAATGGAGACAGATGTACTTGAACAACAATTAAGAAGAAAAAGAAAAAGAGCAAACATCCAGCTTCAGAGCCAGAAGTGCCCTTGACCGAGGAGGCCTGCTTTTACTTCACTGCTGTTTACTATAAAAACTTTATTCTGAAACAGAGGCAGAAGGGACTCTGTGCTGCTGATGATATATCATGGCCAAATTTAATTTCAGTTTTTTCCATTGGCCTGCATGTATAGGCTGAATTAATATGTATAACATTAATTTAATTATTTTACTAGCTGTTGCTATGTAAGTAATGGGAAAATTTAGTCTTCTTCTCGGCCTTGTGTTATTTCTAGGAGTTCCCAGAATATGGGTTCTTCAGATGTTCTCTTCTGAACGGGAATATGTCTCTTCCCTGTTGTGCTTTATTATTAAAGGCAGTAAGCATCACCCTCCTTCAGTCTGGAACTTCGAACTCTGCTATCTTGCCCTGTCCATTTATGATCTCCCCAGCGCTTATTAATGAAGAGCACAATGCTCCCCCTTTCCGTGTTCTGGCAAGGATAGACTGCTCCTGTGAAATGCATAACTACTCTCTCCAGCCTATCCTAATAGCTTCACAAATATGTCTGGACACATCTGAGCCACAGTAGTGGACACAGCCTCAGCCCTTTGCCTCACAGATTACGGGATTTATGAGATTGGAGGCACACAACAATAAAGCAGACAAAAAATGAATAGTATTTGAGAAATTTAAGCGGGGCAAACATTGAAATCAAATATGTTTAAGCAATACATCTCAGGACACAAAGCTCAATTTTGTAGAACTCAGACATGTACCCAAGTCTTCAAATCTCAGGCTATTTCCTTCTTCAATAAAGTAACACACAACACATGCATGCCACAGTAAGTGAATGTCGAATAGTCTAATTCTTTCCATTGAGCAAGTGGACTAATTTTTCCTGTACTCTTGGAAATAAGAGCACTATATGAAATGGGAAGCAAATGCAATAAAATGTGGATATGCCACGTTTTAAAATACAATGCTCAGCTAATTTCTGTTTGTGTTTCAAGCTTTAAATTTTGTGTACTTGTAAAGCAGATGTAATAGTTTTGACTACATCTGCTTAAAAGTTGGAGAATTTAATAAATGTTGATAAAGAATGTAAAATCTCAATACTTAATTTCTGAACGTTCATAAATCTTGTGGCAGATAGTATAGTGTAACAAGATATTCACAGCGATGTGTGTTTACTGAAAAAACAGGTCAGTTGAAATACAAATCTGTTTGAACTAATTATTTGATTTATCAGTCAACTTAATCAGTTAAACTGATGGTCTTGTAAAGTTTTCAGTCTTTTGTAAATGGCTGGAAATTAGATTTCCCAAGTAGGTAGTTAGATAAACACAGTCTTCATCAATCCAATCCAGGTTCCACATTCTTATAAGTTACCTTTTTAAAACTCTGTTTAATTCAATCCTCTTATTAAGAATATTTTCTCTATTTCCCACAGAATTAATGTTGAACCTCTTTATGTGGTGATCAGAGTCCTCTCCATTTACCTGGTCTTTCCAGTGGTGTCACTGGCCCCAGTTGCTTGCTTCCTTTTCTAGCCACACTGAGCTTTACCCCTTCTTTTATTATTTATTTTTTAAAATAATTACTTTATTGTTGTTCAATGACAGTTGTCTGCATCCTCTCCCCTCCCCTCTCCCCACCCCCTCCAACCCTACCTCCCTCCCCTGCCTCCATCCTCCCCCTTGGTTCTGTCCATGTGTCCTCTGTAGTGGTTCCTGAAAACCCTTCTTTTAAATAGTTTACTATATGGCTTTTCTGGAACAACTACCCCCCAAATTATTTTACCCGTATATATCACTTGAGCTTCTTTATATTTATCTATCTTATTTGAATGCCCTTTTCTCCTTTCTCTATTGATGGAAAGGCTAGGACTTCTTCAAGGATTCGTATCAAATATCAAACTAGCTGAGAGTCCAGTCACTGCTTATTGACTCCATTACAATCCGTAATCTCTGGGCCGACGTGAACATCCAAGCTACTCAGATGTCTTCTTTTCCTATCCAACGTTGTGTACTTTCTCATTTCTCAAAGCAGCCAGTTTAAATCTTACCACTTTTTTCAACTCTCCAATCCTACTACTGCTACTGCTCATTCAACTGACTCATTGAGAAACCAGCTATAGGTATGAACGCTACCAAATTATAGCCCTCATCTTTCAAATATGTCCATGTCTTCCCCCCAGCTTTCCACTCTCCCACACAGCACAGCGTGACCTTCCAATCTTTCACCCGTGTTCCCCATCTTGGATTTTGCCGTATCTCTCCTGCAATTCTGATGTCTTCTTTTCCATTATCTCCTTTCTGTCAACTTCCAAGATACTTGGTTTTGTATGTTTTGAACAACAGTGTTTTGCAATATCTCTGCTTCTTTCTCAAACACCTGTCATGTTGCTCATTGCTTGCTCTTTATCTGATGAGCAAATGTATAGAAATGTCAGTTGATACTCATGGCCTTATTTGACTTCTGTTTATTCTTCAGTTCCATGCACTCAGATGTTAACTTCCACTGCAGTACTGAAATGGCTCTGAGATCCAAATCAGTGGTCTTTAGATCTACATTCTCATTCTCTTCGGTTTTCTCCACTTTTAGTACCATGGAACACCTCTTCTTCCATGAAATACTGCTCATTTTTGGTTTTAAGAATATGCATCTTCCAGAATCCTCCTCTACCTTTCTGACTGTTTTTCTGTCTGTAAGCAGCTCAAGGTCTAGTTGGACAGATCTGATCATTCATGTCCTTGATGAAAATTATGAGTGGCTCACTTTTACCTACATGGTAAACTTCATGGCCACTTCATGGTAAGCTTAATACAGTCTAACTTTTGTACAACCTTTTTCATAGCCACACCAGAAAGCCTCCAAAATATCACACACATTCATACCTTTAGGCCTTGGGTTGTACTGTCTCTTTGTCTAGAATGCTGTTTCACAGTTTTCAGCTTGAGAAAGTTATGCTTACAGTGCAAATTATCTCCCAAATGTCAGTCCCACTGTGCCTCTTGCTTTTCCTGATTGTCACATGGAGAATTGTAACTGCTTCAGTGTTGCCTCAGCATTTTCCATATGCATCACGATTTTTAAGTAATAGCACATGTCGTACAATGAAAGTATTTTTAAAACTTTCTCTTTTACCTATTACATTATTTCCTCATTTAGGTTAGGCTCTATATTAATCTTTACCTTTATAGTGCTTAGCATAGTATAAGTGATCATAAAGTATTGATTTATTTGATGATAGTCTCTCCTCCATCAGAGCTCTCTTGTGAGGGAAATTTTATAATATTCCTGCATATCACATATCTCTATAAAAGAAATTAATAAAAGAAAGGGAATTAAAAATAGTTCTTTTACATTTTAAATGGTGAATTTGCAGTAACTAGGCAGAAAGTGTTTATTCTCATAATTACTATAATAAAGTTGAATGTTTTAAATCAATATTTTAAAATGTAATTTCTCAATATTTATTTCACATGTCAAATCATTCAAATTCAATTAATACTAATTGCAGGTTTTTTTTCATCTTTCATGATTTTGTGATTTCTCATGTTCTGTTAAAATATGTAGACCATGATTCTTTAAAAAAGTCATCTTAAAATTAGTATATACTCTGTATGTGTACTCTTGAAAATAGACTATGAACATTTTACCAAGTTTAATCTCCCCAAAATATTAATCACTCAGGTGACAGGCTGTTTCTTTTCTCAGTCTAATTTTACTTCATTTATTTATTAAACTCCATCCTGGTTGTGAATGTAACTGAATGGTTAAGAAAGCCTGACATGGGGCAAATTCCATCCTATTTTAACTTAACTCATGAAAGAAGCACCCATCCTTCAAGTGAAATTCTGGAATTCTACTCATTCAGTTAAGACCTAAAGACCAGAGATAAAGTCATATTGTCTATAGCAATTGAACTGTGGGTGAAGGTTTTCCGAGCCTTCCCTCATCAACCAGATAAAGCCCTTTAGTGGTCAAGAGACCATGTATTATGTTCCTGCACAAGACGCTTATGTGCGAGAGCCTAGTGGCTACATCTTATAGATATTAATAACTGAATGAGTGTTGGTCATGGTAATTATTTTACAAACCTAAGCTCATTATATTATATTTTCTGTATAGTTTTAGGATTATAAGAGTACTTGCAAAACTCATGTTTATGACTTGATAAAATTAAGGTGTTAAAGTTAAGATGAATTATTTTTTAACTCCTGAGGATTTTCCCTTTATCCTTTAGAAAATACTGACATCATGTCCTAGCTCGTATGGCTCAGTTGGTTAGAGCATTGTCCTGTAAGTCAAAAGGTTGTGGGTTTGATTCCTGGTCAGGGCACATGCCTAGGTTGCAGGTTCAGTGCCCTGTCAGGGCATATAGGAGAGGCAGCCGATTGATGTTTCTCTCTCACATCAATGTTTCCTTCCCTGTCTCTCTCCCTTCCTTCCCTTCTCTCAAAAAATTAATGACCATGTCCTTGAATAAGGATTAAAAACCAATTTGTAAGTAAGTAAAAAATAGTGACATAATGATATTGCCAATAAGCATAATATAAATAAATGTCCATATATTTACACTGGTAATTTTTTAAATATTTTTAAAGATTTTATTTATTTTTAGAGAAGAGAAGGGAAGGAGAAAGAGAGAGAAAGAAACATCAATGTGTGGTTGCCTTTCCTGTGCCCCCTACTGGGGACCTGGCCTACAACCCAGGCATGTGTTCTGACTGGGAATTGAACCGGTGACCATTTGGTTTGCAGGCCGGCATTCAACCCACTGAGCCACATCAGCCAGAACTACACTGTTAAATTTTAATCTGAACCTTTGTCTTATATTATCACAGCCCATATACTTCTTTTATAGTCCATAAGACCCATTTACCAGATGTTCGGAAGTACTCTTAGTGTGAACTCTAGGTGGACTTTTCATATTTTAGACTATGACTTTTGATGTACATACCTCAGTTAAGATTTTTTCAAACAACTTTTTAACAGTATTAATATTTAAAATTTTTAAGAAAGGAAAACTCTCTCATAAGTCCAGAACCTAGTGAATTACTAGCATTAATTTTCTAATTCCATTCCAAATAACGTTTATAAAACTAGCTAGAATCTTAGCAAATATGCAGATTTGTGTTCTGTATATTTACTGCCCAACATACTTATCCATGTTGCTAAAATCTTTTAAATTATTATTTTAATGGTTACATAATAGTCTAGAGAGTTCATATTCTAAAATTTACTTAATACTCTCATTATTTACTTACAAAATATTCAAGTTTATTATAGAGATATAAATCAGTATACAGTCTGAATTAAAAAGAAAAAGTACTACTTCCAGTCAAGATGGAGCCATAGGTAAGCATACGTCAGCTCCTTGCATACTGCAACAAAAATTACAACTGGATTACAAAACAAATATCACCCAGAATCACCAGAAAATTGAGCTGTATGGAAGTCTGACAACCAAGGATTTAAAGAAGCCACATTCATCCAGACAGGCAGGAGTGGTAGAGATGCATGGAGAGACATAGAAAACATACCAACAGTCAAACCATAGGGGTGCCAGAAGGAGAAGAGAACACGCAAGTAATTAGAAACTTATTTGAAAAAGTAATGAAAATAAACTTCCCTAATTTGATGAAGGAAATAGACATACAAGTCCAGGAAGCACAGAGAGTCCCAAACAAGTTGGACCCAAACAGACCACACCAAAACGCATCATAATTAAAATGCCAAAGGTTAAAAATAGAGAATCTTATAAGCAGCAAGAAAAAAGCAGATAGTTACCTGCAAAAGAGTTCTCATAAGACTGTCACCTGATTTCTCAAAAGAAATTTTGCAGGCAAGAAGGGACTGGCAAGAAGTATTAAAAGTGATGAAAAGCAAGGACCTACAACTGAGATTACTCTATCCAACAAAGCTATCATTGAGAATTGAAGGGCAAATAAAGTGCTTCCCAGATAAGGTAAAACTAAATGAGTTCATCATCACCAAGCCATTATTATATGAAATGTTAAAGGGACTTATATAAGAAAAAGAAGAGCAAAGCTATGAACGTTAAAATGGCAATAAATTCACAACTATCAACTATTGAATCTAAAAAATTAAGCAAATAAGTAGAATAGGAACAGAATCATAGATATGGAGAACATTTGGCGGGTCTTCAATTGGGAGAGGGAAAGGGAAGAATGGGGGAAAGTGCAGGGATTAAGAAGTAAAAATTGGTTGGTACAAAATAGACAGGGGGAGATTAAGAACAGTATAGGAAATGGAAAGCCAAAAAACTTACATGTGTGATCCATGGACATGAATTAAGCAGGGACGGTAGACTTGCTGGAGGGAAGGAGATACTGGGTGGAGGGGGAAAAGCGGGAACGTTTGGGACAACTGTAATAGCACAATAAATAAAATATATTTTTAGAAAAGAAGTATTTATAATTTTATATTTAAGATACAATAACTGTTAATATATTAGAATGTATCTTGAATATTTTAAATATCCAGTTATCTTCATATCTATGCAAACATGTACATATAAAATAGTTCTATATTTTTAATGTGAACATATAATATTTAATAAGGATATACAAATAATAAAAATGCTATTAGTTATGGTTAATTCTCATGTCTATAAATTAGAGTTATCTGCATAGTATTTTCTCTTTGGAATATATCACAGTTTTAAAGTCATCCCCTGTTATTTCACATTTTGGATATACTTACTTTGTGGCACTGCAGTGGTGAGCATCCATATCATTATAGAGTTGTCTTAGTTGCTTAAAATAAAGTTCTGAAATTGTTTTAAATGTATATATATTTTAAGGCTTCATAACTTATAGACTGGAGAATGTCAAGAAATTTTATGTAAAGTTTATTCCTTTGGCATGAATTGCTTAAACACATTAGAAAATATTTCAAATAAAACACCATTTTAGGCCCAGCTGGTGTGGCTCAGTGGATTGAGTGTGGGCTGGGAACCAGAGGGTCCCAGTTCGGTTCCCGGTTGGGGCACATGCCTGGGTTGCGGGCCAGGTCCCCAGTGGGGGCCATGTGGGAGGCAACCATACATTGCTCTTTCTCCCTTCCTTCTCTCTCTGAAAATAAATAAATTTAAAAAAAATAAAAAAACACTATTTTAATGATAAAGAATGTGAAATAATTATTATATTGGATGTTGAAATAGATATAAATTTCTCTTAACATGACGGCAATTGGTCATATATTTTTTGTTTGGTACTTGATCATATTTTCCAGAATAAAAATAGATGGTATGGTGATGATATACATACCGTAATATTACAATTATCAGTAGCTTAGACTCAGAGCCCTTTCAAATTAATATTTTTTAAACTCTTTACATGTATTTCACTTAAATGAAGTCTCAGAAATCAGTGAAACATGTTTAATAACCAAGTAGTTTTTTCCTAGAATATTGAGTCACTTTATAAGTGGAACCCCTGAAAACAACTGAGTTGGTTAAATTGGTCATTAGTTAGTAGGTGAAAGCATTTTAGGGACTGAGAAGTATGAAAACATTTAAGTATGAAATTATCATTTGTTTCTCTTTTAATACCTGGTCATACTAACTTGTGCCTTTAAGAAAGCTCTAAAATATTTGTAAAATTAGTTCAATGAGAATAGAGGTCAGATGGAGCTAATTTCACTTTTATCCCTGGAAAAAATAAAGTCAGATAAACTTAAATCAGGTTCCCTGGAGTCAGTCTGGGAGTTTCTGACCTGGCATTCAGTGGTGTCAAAAGTGCAGTCAATGGGAGAAGTGCTGTTTTCCGTGATGTCATTCATTTGGCTTCTATTTCAGATAATGTCACTGGAAAGTTGTCAGTCCCACAGGCTTGTTACCTGTTTAGTCTGACAAAGGAAAAATACTTCAGTTTTCAAGACCTTCTTCTGCTATCCCTAACTACACATTTACTACATTTAAGATTTTTAAAACATCTTATCCATTTTCAATTCTATGCAGATTATATCTTTTTATTTCCCCCAAACAGTTTTTGGCACATAAATATTACATGCTATGAGTGGATAAAATAGACGTATCAAGTTAGACTTAAAATATAATAATGATATATTTCATAATATCTTTCAGAATGTAGTAGCAGCCATACAATACTATACAAGATAACATATACATTTTGTATGTATTCAGTGGTGGATAGAATAAGAAGGAAAGGACAAAAAGGGGAAGAGGGAGAGGAGACAACAGGAAGAAAAAATACAAAAAATGTGTGATGAATGAAAGAAGGCCCTTGCATAGGCAGCTGTTAGCAGAGCATGACCTACAGCAGTATTTTTCCAGGTGTGGACAGAGGACCACCTGGGAAAAGAGTAACCTTGGGCTTGTTAAAAATAGAGCTTCCCACATGCTGCTGCTTATACAGGGGTGGGCAAAAAATAGGTTTGCAGTTGTTCATATGGAAAATAATGCAATAATAATTGCATTCATAACTGTAAACCTACTTTTGCCCACACTTGTATGCTAAGTCAGATTCTATTGGGACAGGGTTCAAGAATCTGTATTTTTCATGAACACCAAAGATGCTCTTGTGCCCACTGAAGTTTGAAATCAAACTAAAGTGTCAAGTTAATTGAAAAGTCTGACCTATGGCCTGATTTAAAAATACAAATTTTATATTGAGTTATAAAACCTATTCACATATTATGACATGTCCTTAGCATTAAGGGGAGTATAAATGCACAGGATTCTGAGAAAATAAACATTCAATGGAGAGCACTTCGGAAGGCTGTCATCATGAGGACACATTCACCCACTCTGTTCACTACTTTTGGAAGGCTTATCCTTAGCGCTCGAGCAGAGGACCTTCAGGGTAGAATGACTTCTTACTTATTGAGCGATTTTTCTCTCAAGAGAGCCTACATGATAAGTGTAATTAATGTTTAAGTAACACAATAATTCAGCTATGTAGGTATGACATCTTTCAGTATTACTAAAGCATACAAATTATTTTAAGAATTTGAATACCAAATACTGTTTGTTTGTCAACATATTTACTATAAATCTATTGATGTTGGAACATATTTTGCCCAGGCACATATTGTAAATAAAATCTAAATAACAGATCATTGTTAATAGTGATTTACCTATAATTTAAAAAATTACATTTGGGTCATATTTCAGTTATGACTTCTGAGAGTCTAAGCGTCTTTCTATACTTATATAACTTATATAAACGTTCTCATCTAAGAAAAATATGCAAAAAACCCATAAAAGAGCAAGAGATGAATTCACAGTCCCAAAGGTCAAATGAAAATTTTGGATTTCTTAATTAAAAAATAATTACCAATATCAATGTCAAAACTATTGATTATTAATGAAAAAATATATTTACCATGGAGCTCTTTTTGACATGTACATTTTAATTTATGTTAAAAACATATTAATCTCTCCTCTTTTCCCTTCAGTGTTTGAAGTTGAATTGCACACAAGGATATTATGCAAATGAAGAAAATTCTTTCCAAAGCTCTGAAAATTTAATGTCAAAAAATACATATTTTAGCATATATTATTTAGTGAAAAGTTCATTTTTATTATTTCTGCAAAAGTTCTCTAAGCTCTGGAGTAAAAAATTCTGTAGGTCCCTGGTTATACCATATGTATTTTAAGTTTTAACTTCCTCATGGGGATCCAATGACTTTTTTCTGGCATCGCATCAATTTCATTTTCATTCTGTTGTCATTATTATTATCTGATGTAAGAGCATAAATAGAAAATTACTCACAGAAAATTGGTGATTGACAACCATCTTATTCCTGGTTAATATTGTAGGCTCAGGTGAGAGACTGTGATTCCTGCGAGGAGTGGGACATGCTAAAATCCTTGGAGTGGAATCGAATAACCTTGTCTGTAACTCAAAATGTCCCATAAATATTTCTGAAAATAATCACCACCGCCACCACCATCACAACCCCAGCCCAGTGGGAGTCATTGCCCTGAGCACCACAAGCAGCGATAAGACCTTTAGTTACTTACCATACACATGGCCTGGCATGAAGTAGGTGCTTATCAAAAAATGGCTGAGTTGTTGGTTTGAGGCTGAGTGGGCACACAATACAGTAGAAAGACCATGGTAGGGAAAGTCAGGAGGCCCATTTCCATACAGCACTGTCACTAACTCTGATTTGGAGAGTCATCTGATCTTTCCAGGCCTCAGTTTTTTCCTTAGAAGAGAAGTGACTTGAGTTAGATGATTTTGCATGTTTTCCCTCATTGCATAATACACAGACGTGATGAGAAAAAATGAACGGTTTGGTGCTGAGATGGACAGTGATTACATTACAGTAAGATTAGAAGTGAATGAAAATTCACAAAGGATAATTAGAAAGTATAAAAACTCCAAACAACACATGTTTGGAACAGAAAGAAAGCAGGTAGAATAAGAATAGGAAAAGGAATTATGAAAATATCTTTAAAAGTATAAGGTATTAGACATTTTGGGAGAGAGATCAGGTAAAAAAAGAAAGAATAGCAGTACTTTTCTCTAAACTTGTATGTGTGAGAAAGCAAATTAATAAAATGACATTTTAAAATATGCTTTGCAACACATCTGCTTTAGGAATTTTAACCATGATTTTAAATTATTTAACAAAAGTAACATGGGCCCTGACTGGTGTAGCTCAGTGGATTGAGCGCGGGCTGGGAACCAGAGGGTCCCGGTTCGATTCCCTGTCAGGGCACATGCCTGGGTAGCGGGCCGGGTCTCCAGTGAGGGCCATGTGAGAGGCAACCATACATTGCTCTTTCTCTCCTTCTCTGTCTCCCTCCCTTCCTCTCTCTAAAATAAATAAATAAAAAAAAAAAAGTAACATAGGTAGAACTGGAGAGCATTTTGCTAAGTGAAATAAGCCACGTGGCGAAAGACAAATACCATATGATCTCACCTGTAAGTGGAACCTAATCAGCAAAACAAACAAGCAAGCAAAATATAACCAGAGACATTGAAAGAAAAAACAAACTGACAGTAACCAGAGAGGAGGTGGGAGGGGATAATGGGGGGAAAATAGGGAAGGGTTTTCAGGAACATGTATAAAGGACACATGGACAAAACCAAAGGGGAGTAGGATCAAGGGTGGGAGGAGGAATGGCTGGGGTGGGGGTGGGGGTGGGGTGGGGGTGGCAAAAGGAGACAACTGTACCTGAACAACAATAAAAAAAGTTTAAAAAAATGTAGATTTATTTTGTGGTATTGCATTCTTTGTTTTTTTTTATGATGTCTATTTTAAATATAGACTTCCAAAATTGTTTAAAAACAAACAACTGCATTTAATCTCACATGATCAACAGATTTTTTTAAATTAATGAGCATATGATGAAAAATACCATTCCTACATCTTTCAGGGTTTTTTTTAAATCCTCACTCAAGAACATATCCATTGATTTTTAGAGTGGGGGGGAGAGAGGAAGAGAAACATCAGTGTGAAAGAGAAACACTGAACGGTTTCCTCTCATACATGCTCATACCAGGGACTGAACCGCGACCTTTCAGTTTACTAGACTATGCTCCACCTGAGCCACACCTGCCAGGGCTGATCAATAGAGTTTTAATGTCTAAATATACTACTAAACACTAATTTAGTATCAACACACATTTCTACTTCATTTGAACTACACTCTTTTATTTATGTAGTAATAATTTGGGATGAGAACATTTTAATTAATTGTTATTTGCATTTTCTGTGTATTGGAAACCTGTTTTCTACATCTATATATAAACAAACAAAAGTTCCTAAGTTTACATATAGAATAAGCCACATGAATCTGACTAGGATTTGTTTTTTTTTTTGATTACTTAGTGTTGCATATTTTTATGACAAATAAATTTGTTAACGGGTGCTTATGGAACATCATAATGGACAAAGAACTTTTCTAGATGCTATGGGAGAAATGTGATATGACAGATAGATAGAGAATGATAAATAGGCAGGTACACAAAACTGACATTAAGTATGTACACATTATTGAGTGATTGTGTCAGTATATACTTTAAGAATTTAGTGAGAAAGAGATAATTGTTGTTGTTGTAGATAAATAACAAAATTTAAATTATTTGGCCAGTACCTTTATGGATCATGGGATTTGAACTGGTGCCAAGAAGTGCAGAGGGACATGTATGAATAAAAGTATGAGATTTCAGTGTGTAGTGGTTTGGGGAGACACCAAGTAGATTAGTAGGTTAACATGGCTATTGCAGAGACTCCTTATGAGTAACGATATATGTGGTTGGGATCCAATTATAAAGACCCTTAAATGTCAGCATGGCACAGCCAAGACGCTTGTGAGGTAAGCAAGCAAAATACAACCAGAGAAACAAAATATAACTAGAGACATTGAAGTTTAGAACATTCTGGCAGTAACCAGAGGGGAGGGGGAAGGGGAGAAGGGGGACAAGGGTATTCAGGAACTGCTATAAAGGACACACGGACAAAACCAAGGGGGAGTGTGGAAGCAAGGGAGGGAGGTGGGTTTGCCTGGGATGGGGGGGGAGGGTAAATGCAGACAACTATAATTGAACAATAATAAAATAATTTTAAAAAATGTCAGGATGGGAGACTTTGAAATTGATCCTTTGGACAGCAGAAAGCTTGTGGATAATAGTATTTACTTTTTTTTTTTTTAATTTATTTTTAGAGAGAGAAGAAGGAAGGGAGAAAGAGAGGGAGAGAAAGAGCAATGTATGGTTGCCTCTCACATGGCCCCCACGGGGACCTGGCCCGCAACCCAGGCACGTGCCCTGACAGGGAATCGAACCGGGACCGCCTGGTTCCCAGCCCGTGCTCAATCCACTGCGCCACACCAGCCAGGGCAGTATTTACTTTTTAAAATATGATTGATAGTAGCCTAATCTATCTTAATTCTTATTCTGATTTAACTTTTGAAAAGAGTATCTACTTTGAAAATATGTATATATTAGATGACTCTATCAATTGCCAATGGCAACAGAAAAATTTTAAGTACTTTAATAGTACTTTACAGATAATAGTAACACTGTCAAGGTTATTGTCCTTTGTGCCTTGCCTAATGTGACTAATTCCTTTAGAAATGACTGTACAAGTCAGTGGGCTGTATCACACATTAAGGCTATTCTCATTACAAAGAATCATTTATTAGTTACTTAATTGTGAATGTTGCTCCCACCAGTCCATGTAGGAGGATTGTTATGTAGGGGTTCTTTAAGAATGGTGTCCACGCAATCTAAATGGTCTTAGCATCCTCAGTATGGCACACTACTTTTGTACCCATTGAACTAAGTTGCACTTGATAGTATAAGCTAATATATTTAATAGTCACAGTTACAGGCTTCCAAAAATAACACATACTGGACCCAATATTCTCTTATAGCAGGTATGTAGGCTCACATTAGCTTAGAGCACGCAGGAACCAGACTGAACAGAAGAATCTGACTTGCTGTGAATGATGGGATGCTTTGTTTCACATCCCTTAGCCAGTCCATCACTACCCTGTGCTCAAATGCTTTGAGTATTCAATAGAATTTAAGTTAGAACTTAGTTCTTAGTCTCTGCCTTTATTTATGATATTCACAAACTGAATACTGAATCTTTAAAAAATGGGCCTTATTTTGTTTTGAATCTTAAAAAAGGTAATTATAGCATTGGCATAATTAGTCAACAGGTTAATTTGAAAAAGGAAGCTGAAATTGTCTAATACTTATGAAAGAAGTAAAACAACAGCATTATGTATAATTTTATTTAGTTAGGAGTTCCTTCCTATCAACTTCCAAAGAGAATATATTTCCTTACTGTTATTTTTGTTAATCCAGGAAAACTTTTAATAGTAAACATTCAACTTTCAATGTACCCACTTATGACTGATTTCATTATCAAGAATACTTATATATTCTTGTAAGTATATGTGTATGTGTGAGTATAATAGTTCCATGGAAACTCTTCCAAAATTCTGCAATTCGGCCAAAGGAAAAAAATCTCTGGCCTTAAACATGATTTGCATGTATAATTGCATAAAAAATACATATGTTAAAGATATACAGCCAAAAATCTTCCATAAAATTTTAATATTTGCATTGCTTTGCATATTTTATAAAAGAATGCAATAATTTAGGTGATGTTATGCAGTATCTTGACACTTCTAAAAAAATGTCACAATACTCCATGTATTTATCATACTCCAATTGATAGATTTATTTACCAGACCCTTAAAAGCATTTCATATATTGTCTTTTAGAGCGATATTAAGCTTTTCAGCTCTAAATACTAAACAGTTGGTTGCAAAGTATGATCCTCGTCAGAATAAAGAACTTCCAAAATCTTTTGCAGTTTCTCAGGAATAATATGTCATAATTTTAGACAATAAAAATACTTTAGGACAAAGTATTTTAAAAAATATGGTAATAGGAAACAAGTCTTTTGACATTACAGTTTATTTAATAACCTTGAGAAGCTTTCAAAACAGGATGCATTCGTGGCATTTCCGCTCCCTTCCACATGCGTGCCCGGCTGTTTGCTGGCGCTGACGACACCGCCCACCTGGAGGGAGAATCCTCAGTGGTGTCCGCAGGGATGAGGAAGGCGTCTTCCAACATTCTTCCTTCCATTTGCAGTTTCGGAAAGTCCAAAAGAAATCAAACAACAATCCATCCCCAGAATCAAGTCAAAGATTAAATAAAATTAAATACCATGCACAAAAACTTCTACTTGAAAGTATACAGATGAAATCATATTATATGAGAAGAAAATGTTATTTTATGGATTTGAATTAGCAAACTAAGTTAAACTGACTTTAACTAATTAGTTTAAGAACTCTATAATATACCAACATGTTTTAAATCTGAAATAAACCTAGGAATATTTAGTTTGGTACAAGTAGCCATTGCTTATTAGAATAAAAGTTATGATTATTTATTATCATGAAAATGATTAAGAATCTGCAGTGAGTTATGATACTGTTAAATGGAGAGTTATTAGAAAACATAACAGAGTATTAATATCTAATTATCTAAAATTAATTTCTAATTAGCTCTCCAGGAGTGCAAAAATACTTCCTGCAGTATTAATGACAAACCGATTAAAGAGGGGAGCTCTTTACTCCTTGCTCTTATTAGTTTGGTTTATAAATTCTTATTTATGAAACTGATGTATTAGTTATTTGTCTGTAAATGCTTATGGATCCCGAGCTACCTCTTATACTGCAGTAAAGGCTCAGTTGTCTTCTCCTCACGTTGCCTGAAAGTTGTTCGTATAATCACACAAAGATTACAACTAATGAGTAAAAGCAAAGAAAAGAGATAGGCCTGACTCTAAGCAGATGTGTGGGTCACGTGCACATGTGTGCTCCCTTTAGCCCTTTAATCAAGCACCCAGTCCTTTCTCTGTGTAAGGCGCTTTCACAGGCACTGCTGCAGCAGCACCACCTGCCCCATGCCCAGCGGGCGCTCCCCAGCCCAGGTCGGGGCTTTTACTTCCCATGACTCCCAGCGTCCCCTCAAAACTCAAGTCTGGATACCATACCATTGTGTCTCCAGATTTCCTATTGCCAGCTCACTAATCCTAGGACTCTGCTAAATGCTGTTCTCTAAAATATTACTTGGGAAACGTGTAGAGAAAATTTCCTAATCCAAACAGATTTGTTAAAATAACCCCTGACTTCAATCCTCACAAAACTCAATATCTACTTGTATTTCAGTACAATATATACTTGCACTTCATATCTGTCTTCCCTGTTAGACTGAAATTTCTGAGTGTAAAGCATCGTTTCACTCACCTCTGTATTCCTTGAAGGCTAACCCAGAGCAGCAACACGGGTTTGGCCATTGTGGGCATTTTGTACATATTAATAAATGGATTAAAAAACTCAATCACTAGCTTGTTATAAATTACAGTAAGGAAGGGTTTATTTTGTGGGAATTCTTTCCACACACGTGAAAACACGTAAGTCCTGGGAATTTATGCATTTTGAGCTCGGCTCCGCATGAAGAATTATTCCTGTGTGGGCAGGCGTGATTCATGTCTGTAGAAAAAGAATTCTCTAATGGGAATTTGGCAAAAATGTATCTTAAGAAATTCTCTGACTTGCTGAGTCTCTCTTTCCCCAAAGCCAAAAAAGCTTAAGTTAATGGATCACTGCCTCAATGTTTTATGGTCCTAAAAGTTAACAGCCCTAGTTAGCTTACCCTCAATTTATTTGTCTCCTGTTTAATGTACTACCCCGGTCCTGTCTGCCACCGGACCTGAATTTACAACCTAA
>PVJI01028228.1:0-16753 GCA_004026765.1 Micronycteris hirsuta
GGCAGGGCCGAGGTCCGAGTGAGCGCCCCGTGTGTCCGTCTCCCCGCAGGTGGACAGCCCCTTCGGCTCGGTCAGCCCCTCCAAGGGCTTCTTCTCCAGGGGCACCCAGCACCGGCCCTCCAGCCCCGTGTCGGCCCCCGTGAGGCCCAAGACCAGCCCCAGCTCCCCGAAGACCGTGTTCCCGTTCTCCTACCAAGAGTCACCGCCGCGCTCCCCCCGCCGCGTGAGCTTCAGCGGGATCTTCCGCTCCTCGTCCAAAGAGTCTTCCCCCACCTCCAGCTCATCTACCTCGCCGGGGGGCATCAGGTTCTTCACCCGCTCCAGAAAAAGTAAGACATTGATGCTGTTTTTCAGGTGGGTGCCGGGCTGCTGGGGACCTTCGTCTGGCCACTTGGCCACCGTGCCACCTACAGGGCCAGCAAAGCTGTTGGTTGGTTGGTGCTCAGCACCTATATCCGTGTCTGTCCCCGGGAACAGAGCTTTCTCTGCAATGATGTCGGTTCCACCCGGCGGCTCCTCCCCACACTAATCCATCTCGTACAGCCCGGGCTGTGGGGTGAACCTGTGGGGTGAACCTGTGGAGTGAACCGTAAAGATCTGACTCTGGGTGGGGCCTTGGCCTCCAGCGTTTTCTGAGAAGCAGCGGCCAAGGTGTGTCCCGTGCCCGGGGCTGATGGCCCCGGAGCCTCTGGTCCCGTGCTGGGGGGATTTGAGTGATGTCTTTCTGACAGGTGGCGTGTGTTTGAGATCATTCTTTTGGATCATAAGTATTTGTGGTGTAAGTGCAAACTAGTCTCAGTCGAGTGCCGTCGATCAATCGTAGCTGGAAATACACCAGGCGAACTCTCGAGTGGGCGGGGTTTATTTTCCCCTTTCCTGGGTCTCAGCGCCCCGCCCCCCCACCCCGACTTCCCGACTTTCTGACGACGTAGGAAGTTCCTGTTCGGGGAAGATGGTGATTTGGAAAACTTGCCCCCGGGCAGCAGAGGTTTGGGGTGCCTTCCTTCATTCCCGGGCCGCATGGGCATGAAGACCTGTTGGTCAGTGCGGTGTGACCTGGGAGGAGAGGCTGCCGAGAGCAATTCTGATCTCTGCGACTTGCAAGGAAGGGCTGCTGTCTCTCTCCTTTCGTTCCTTAATTCATTACGTTGGCAGCAACCCCATTTCCAAAGAAGGCTCCGTTCTGAGGTTCCTTGGAAGACGTGAATTTGGGGAGAACACTTCAACCCGGCACACGGGGTGGGTGGGAGAAGCCGCAGTCCACCGTTCATGTCCCCGGCTGGGATGTGCAGGGCTGGTGGGCACCGGACGGCCGGCCTGGGGCAGGGGCAGAGAAGACACAGGGTCTGATGGTCTGGGGGAGCCTGCAGGGGGAACGGTGGCTTACTCAGAATACTTACCAGCTAGGGAGGCCCAGCACCTGCCCCTGGGGACAGAACAGGGTTCTGGCCTTGGCACCAGAGGTCCCTTGTCCTGGAGGTCACCTTTTGGGATAAGTGTGTTGCCGGACATCCCAGGTGGCGCCGTCGGAGGCCTCTGGGCTGTGGCTGTCCCCCGACTGCTTCAGAAGCAGTTCAGTCTTTGTAGCTGGTCCAGCCGTGCTGGCGCACAGCCCGCTGGGCACCGGCTGTCCCCATATCCCGGCACCGTGCGTGTGAGTGCCAGGTTTTTAGGAGAACACAGGCCCTTTCTTTCCCTCTGAATCATTTTGGCTCAGAGGTGCAGTCTGTGGCCAGCAGAGTCTCAGCAGGGACACAGCGAAGGGACCTCGCTCTGCTCCTCCTCCCGGCAGGACCCTCAGCCTCCCGGGCGCCTCCGTCTCCCAGGTCGGGTGCCTGCCGACAGGCAGCTGGGCTGCGGCCAGGAGACCCTGTTCAGAAGAGAATGGAGAGCAGACCACCCAGAACAAAAAGTGTTGAGAGGCCACCACTGAGTCCCTGTGAGGAGGAGACAGGTTTCCGGAAAGTGACCTTGGCCATGGCCTCAGCCCCCGGCACATCCCCTCCTGGTCTCCCACCTCACGGGGTTGACTAGGAACCCCTCCTTGGACAAGCATCTTCTTGCGGCAAGGGAGCCCGATTCTGGTAACTGCCGTTGCATCGCCGAGGTGACGGGGGCAGACCCAAGACTCCGATTGCAGCCAGCAACGGCTGCTGCCCACGCCCCGCCTGCCATTGCGTGAGGGGCGGAGGTGGGCCCCCAAGCCCTTCCTGGAAGACGCAGGTGAGGGCTGAGTCGTGGGTGTCTCGGAGTTGAGGGGTGAGATTGAGCCTGAAATCGCTGCTTACCACAGTCGCTGGAGGAATGGTCCTCCCTGTGGGCCCTGCACACGACAGACACTCGAAACCACGCCGCGTGTGAGGAAGTCCCGTGACGCCAGCAGCTCAGGGAATCGCCGTCAAGTTCTCGGGCCAGGGCTAGCAGGGGAACGCGGCGAGACAAAGAATTCATTTCAGGCACTGTTACGTGGGCTATAAAAATGCACAATCTCATTTCACCCTTATGGTAACAGTTACAGGTTGAAGTGTGAACTCTCAAAAAAAAAAAAAAGACGTTGACCTCCTAACCCCTGGTGTCTCTAAACATGACCTGACCTGGAAGTGAAGCCGTTGTTGGAGTCATTAGTTGAGATAAAGTCAAACCAGCGTGGGGGTGGGGCTGATTCGGCGTGGCTGCTGTTTAGAGGAAGATGGCAATGTAGGGAGAATGCCACGTGACTTCGAGTGTAAGGACCGGCCTGATGTGTCTACAAGCCGAGGACGCCACGTGGTGCCAGCACCCATCGGAAGCCGGGAGAGACCAGGTGTCTCCCCTTCAGGTGACAGGTACCTGGCCAAGCTCAGCCAACCTCGGCTTTTTCTGCCTTTCTGGCTGACTGACCACTAGGGGGCGACGTAGCCTCACTGCTGAGCCTGGTGCTGGCCACAGGGGGCCTGCGCAAGCCCCCCCCCCCCCCCCCCCCCCCCCCCCCGTGTGTGATCAGCCTGGGACATTGGCCTTTACATGCACCTGCCAAACAGAGGAAAGCTGGTGTCACAGAGGAGACAGGTCCACCTCACACCTGACCAGCCTACCCAGGCCTTTCAAGTCACCCCACGCTAAATGCATTTCTCCAGAGCCGCGAGGGACTCGGGACACAGCCAGGAGCCAGTGAGTCCCTGCCCTGGTGGGGTGACACTCTAGGGAGAGGGGACGGTGAGGAACACGTATTGTGTATGAGAGTGTGGCAGGGCTCGGAGTGGGGGTGGGGGGGGCGGCCAGGTGGGCGTGCGGGGCTGGGCCTGCCTGGCCGGTGGGGAGGTTGGTGCAGGCGTCCTGAGCAGGGACCTGTGAGCCTGCGGGCAGCAGCCCAGGGAGGTGCGGCCAGGGAGCTGGGAGGGGCCTTGCAGGCCAGGCAGGATTTCATGTTTTTTACTGAGCCACTGGGGAGCCGGGGACAGTGCTACTGAGGAGGTGACTTGCATCCAGAGGGATTCATGTGGCTACTATGCAGCGAGAGATGGTAGAGATGGATGTGGGGGGACCAGCGGGGGCCGTGGGTGTGGCCCAGAGATCCATCACGGTGGTCTCCCTCCTCCGTTTAGACCCCCACGCGCCCTGCTTTCTCCAGAAAGCCTTACCTAATTGTACCTGCCGTGAGCCGCCCACCTGAGCTCGGAAATGGGACTGTTATTTTGGGCGTCTGTGCAATCTGTGTTCCTCCGTGCTGTGCTTCTGTCTTTTGGAAGATCGCAGGCCTGACATTCACGTGCCTGCCCCTCACTCCCCCAAGCTCTCCGAGGTCCTCCCCAGCACCAGCCGGAGCCTCCTTCCTGGGAGGAGCCCCGGGGACCTGGGAGGAGGGTGCGTGCATCTGGAGGTGCACGCGTGTCTGGGTGAAGATGACAGCAGCCGGGACTGGCGGGGAAAGGGCTGACCCTTGCGCCCCCGCTCTGGAGGGGACCCCGGAGCTCCCTCCCGTCTCCCTCCTCTTGTGGGCGCCAGGATCCAAGAGCCGCAGAGCCTGTGTCTTTTCTCTCCTCTCTCGGACCAAAACCAACTTTCAGAGACGGTCTGGCAAAGGGATCCAGACTGTAAGGTGTGCTGCCAGAAGTTCAAGGCCACATACTTGGGGCATCAGTGACACATTCGTAACTGAGAAGGGGTTTCTCGCATCAACAGCTAGATGGGACAGATGCTATTCAGAAGCGGCTTTCTTCCCAGAACCCCACCGTCATGCAGCATCAGCTCTCGGTTGGGGGCGGGGGGTCATTTCTCCGGCTGGCCCCTCACCGAGCAAGAAGGGGCATCTGGCCCTGGCCAGGTGGCTCAGCTGCCGGTTTGATCCCTGGGCAGGGCACGTACAAGAGGCAACCGATCGATGTTTCCCTCCCTCTCTCAACCTTCCTCTTTCTCTAAAAAATTAATAAACATATCCTCGGGTGAGGATTTAACATAAAAAAGAAGGGGCAGCTACGTGGACTGCAGTCCACACTCAGTGACCACTACTGACGGAAGTTGGCCCCGCTGGGCACTGGGGCATCATCTTTGTCCTACCAGAAAAAAGGCGTTGAAAATCGCTGACCAGGACAGCCAGCTACTCTGATTACACCAAGGGCTGCTGAAGGTCACAGCCGTGCTGCCTGAAGGACAGGCAAGAAGGTGACAACATGCCTGGGGACCCAGGCGTCCCCATCAGCCCGTGAGGGGCACACACAGCTGATCACAGCAGCGGTTTGAAATGCTCTGGCCTGCAGCCACCCGCGGGAAAGACAGTGTCTGTTGTCACCCAGCTGACGTACGGCCGGAAGCCATTTCTCATGGGACAGTATTTGCCGTGGGCCCGGCATTCTCTTTTCCATCCCACTCCTACGTGTTTTCCGAGCATGCCTTCTCCAGCCCACACGGTGGGACTCACGGCGGGGCACTCAGGAAAACACCGCAGCAGGGTGGGGCTGGAGCTGACGGAGCACAGAAGCCAGGGGCAGGAGGGAGCCCCGGGCTTTGGCCAGAGGGGCGGAGTGGTAGACATCGGAAGGCTCTCTCTCTAAGACCAGCTAGCTCATGGCCGTGACCGAGCTCGTGTGCACCTGGAACACCCAAGTCAATTTTGTTTTCTGTTCGTAGTTAAATCAGGGTACGAGGGGTCCCCCGTGCAGGGCCGGGCTCCTGGACTGGGTCAGCCGCACCTCGGTTGCTCCCGCCCCACTCCCTGTCTGCGGCTCCGTATCTTCGGGTGTCGGGCGAGCCGTCGGAGAAGTTTAACTTGTAAGACGCCGGTCCTCCTGCCCATCTCTGTGTTGGACTGCAGGCAGCTCTTCCTCTCTCTCCCAGCCACTCGAGTTTGTTGTCCAAATAAGAGTCTGTTTTCCTGTAAAGTGCCAAAGGCTTTGTACTGCGCGTGGAGGAACGAACTTGGGCTCTGAGACTTCAACACAGAGCCTCCAAGGCTTTGTTTCACGTGCCAGGGGCTGTGAACCTCCCTGCCTCTGTCACCCGTGATCAGCCACCCCGTGGTGGCCCGTTTGTCCCACTCTGGTGGTCTCAGGCCCCCAGGGTTTGGGTCTGGTATCCATGGCCGGTTTCTCTGCAGAACCTGGCTTCTCTCGAGGGGCCCGTTCATGGTTCAGGCAGTTAGGGTCCCGCCCGCAGGATGGAACCACTCTGTGCCGTTGAAGCAGAGGTCAGTTAATGACTGCGTGGCTCTGAAGGTGACAGAGGGGCTGAGAAGCCAGCCAGAGAGGAGTGAGGGAGCCCTCCCCTCCCCAGGTGGGAGAGGCCGAGGGAGGCGGCAGTGCCAGGAGCAGGGGGCACGTAGGGGTGACCTGGTGGAGGCTGGAGGTCAGTGTGTGTGGCAGGACCACGACAGAGGGGCTGCGGCCACAGCCAGAGATGCCGCCTGGCCAAGGCCTCTCCTGCCCCTGGGCTGCAAGCCAGCCAGAAAGGTCAGCCCAGGGCGCCAAGCAGAGCTGCTCTTGGGGGGGTGTTCACTCCAGCTCTGGAACTTTCTGTAAGGGTCCCCTTGAGTGTGCTTGCCTCCCATCTCTGTCCTGAGCCCCGTCCTGCCTCCTTCCGTTCCTTGTCCTGAATGCCGATCCCTAGCGTGTCCCTAACACACGGGCCCTGCACATAGGTTTCCTTCTCAGAGCCTGCCGCTCGGGGAACTTGGGACTCTTCTTGAGGTCAGCAGGCGCTCCTCACTTCAGTCCTCTGCTCCAGTGTCCTGAGGTCTCAGTGGCCATCGGAAGGAAGGAGGGGGGAGTGGATGAATGAATGAATGAGGTGGGACCAAGCCCGGCCTGAGCGCTGGTGGCACTAGTCAGGTCTGGGGCGGGCACTCTGCCCCGATCCCGGAAAGTCATACCAGTGGCCCTGGGTTTGTCCCCACATGTTGCCAGAATCCAGAGTTTGGTGAGTTTTACCCTGTGCCTGGCTAGATAAGAATTTTCCCTGGCTTGGCTTTGCTCCCCGGCTCAATTCTGAGGCGGACAGCATACCCCGCTGTCCACAGACGCCCCCCTGAGCCGCCCTGGCTCCGTGGAAGCCGGGGCCTTGGGCCCTGCGCTGACCAGCCACGGCTGGAGCCTTTTGGATCCGGGCAGCTGAGCAGGCCAGGCTCCTGGGGCCGAGCAGACTTCATAAGAACGTGACTTGTCTTGCCTGCCCACAAAGAAAGGAAAAGTATGCGTGGCATCTGAGTTTCCTGAAAAGTTCAGCCAGCGCTCTGCTCAGCTATGTGGCCTGGCACCCAGTGTGGTCCCCTGGGAGGGCGCCCTCTGGTGGCCGTCACGCAGATGTCCCCGAAAGGAGCCCCGGGGGCACCGTCCAAGGAGACGCTGACCGGCGAGGCGTTCCTGCCCTGACCACTTCATTTCTTAATTCCTTTTGAAAAATTACATGTTATCCTGACAATATCAAACTTACAGAGACGTTGCAAAAACAGTACCAAGAATTCTCATGTACCTTTCCCCCAGATTCCCCAGAGTTACATTTTATCCCCTTTGCCCATGGCCTCTCCCTTGCTCTCTCTCAGCACAGATTTGTGTGGGTTAATATGATACCTAAACCCTCCAGAAAAAGTTGCACATGTAACGTTCCCTCATTCCTAAACCCTTCAGGGTCGATCTCATACAAACTGGGACATTCTCCTAGCTATAGTTTAAAAGTCAAAATCAGGACATTAACGTTGATATAAGAGTGTGCTAAGCCACAGACTTTATTCACATGTCATGCGTTGTCTAGTTGCTCGCTTTTTTGGAAGCAGAATTCCCTGATCCTGCCCTGCTCTGGGTTGTCCTTTTTCCTCTCTGTCTCTCTTAGTTCCTGACATTTTTCTAGATGACACAGGCTGGTCATTGCACAGTCTGACCTTCACTCCGGGTTAGCCGACGCTCCCTCCTGATTAGACACGGGTTTGCTGGTCGGGCGGGAGAGCCGCACGCGGCCCGGTGTTCTGTCCCGGAGCCCCCGCAGAGAGGAGGGCGTCTGCTCTCGTCACTCTGAGCCATTGCTGGGGGCGCTGACTGATGCCGTGGTTAAGGAAGGCGTCTGCCGCGCTCGAGTTCCCCATGCTAAGGAAGATATTACTTTTTCCTTGGTGAGCGATGAATATTTCATGGGCTCCAACTTGGGTATTGTGTAAATATCTTCTTTTTAAATTTATTTTTTTATCCTCACCCGAGGACATGCTTACTTATTTTAAAGAGAGGGGAAGGGAGGGAGAGAGAAAGAGAGAAACACTGATGTGAGAGAGAAATATGGATCAGCTGCCTCCCACACGCACCCCGGCCGGGGACTGAACCTGCAACCCAGGCATGTGCCCTGACCAGGAATCGAACCCGGGACCTTTCAGTTTACTGGATGACAATGCTCCAACCAGCGGGGCCACACTGGCCAGGGCTAAATATCTTCTTCCTCATCAAACTTTCCCTTGCTAATTTCACCATCAGTTATTCTTTTTTAATTATCCTCCCACGAGGATATACCGTAATTTGCCATGTACACTGCATATTTTTTTGCCCAAATTTCTGAGGGAAAAATAAGGATGTGCATTATACACAGCAAAATATGGTATTTATTGATTTCTAGAGAGAGAGAGACATCGACAAGAAAGAGCAACGTTGATCAGTTGCCTCCCTTATGCGCCCCAAGGTGGATCGAACCCACAACCTGGGTTTGTGCCCTGGCAAGGGATTGAACCTGCAACCTTTTGGTGCACGAGGTGGCGCTCCAACCAACTGAACAGCCCGACCAGGGCTCCAGTATTCACGCCTGAATTACTCACACGGTGGCTGCCCAAAGGGGACTTTCCGATTCTGTCGCTCAGCCTTGCTATTACTGCTGCCGCTCCAGTGTGCGCGAAGTGGTCTCTCGTTGCGGTTTTGCTGATCCCTAATGACGCTGAGCATCTTCTCATTTGCTTCTCGGCCATGCGCGTACGCCTCCTCTGGAGAAACGGCTCTTCATTTCTCCATCGGGCCCTCTCTCTGTCGTTGAGTTGTAGGAGCTCCTTATGTATTCTGCTTCCTAGACACTTATCAGATGTGGGATTTCCAGAGATTGTCCCCCTTTCTGTGGGTTATGTTTTCATTGTCTTAATAGTGTCCTTTTTAAAAAAAGATTTCATTTATTTCTTTTTAGAGAGGGGGCAGGGAAGGAGAAAGAGGGAGAGAAACATCAGTGGGTGGTTGCTTCTTGTGCGCCCCCTACTGGGGACCTGGCCCACAACCCAGGCAAGTGCCCTGACTGGGAATCGAACCTGTGACCCTTTGGTTTGCAGGCCAGCACTCAATCCACTGAGCCATACCAGCCAGGGCTCTTAATAGTGTCCTTTGACGTACAAGATTTCAATGACAAAAATAACTCAGTGTGCTTCTCCTTTGTAGCTGGCTCCTGGCGACACTTAAACTTGCTGATAGGAAGGGTAGGCTGTGGGGAGGGGACACTGGGGACCACAGATCATTGATTCCTTGGAATCTCTCTTTCCCAGAGACTGGCTGACGGAGAAGGGACCTGTCTCAGACCCCTCCCATTGTCACCCAGCACGTCACAAAGGCAGGCAACACAGAATGATATATTCAGAAGGGCAGCAGACCCCTGACCCTACCCCCCGCAAACCCCAAAGGGACCCTTTTCAGTTACATACATATCGAACTCTTCCATGGCTTGTCGCTGTTCAACCCGTCTGGTGTCCATTATGACAACGATGAATACTTCCCCCACACCTGCCTCAGTTTCCCTCCGAGCCTCTTTTTAAACATTAATCCAACTTTTCTTTTTATAAGGAGAGCCATTTTAGACATTTACTGTTTGCACAAGGAGGCCACAGATGTATTATTTATACACTGTGCGTGTGTGTTTGTGCTTTAGGTATGAAAAGAATTCACTGCCCCTTCCCCGGGGCCTGTTTGCACCCCCTGGGGGCAGTACCGCCCTCCTTGACCTGAGAAGAATTTGAGGTGGGGGGGGCAGTAGCGAGGATAGTCCCATCAATTAACTTGGGAGAAGGCCCCTCTGAATTAGTGAGCAATCTGAGTTATTGGTTATCCTTTTTATATTTTTGTCAGCCTGAGGAAATGAGCCAGACGCAAAAGTGAACTTTCTAGATGTCTGAAACGTAAGCCACTTAGCACCCAGACATAAATCTTTTTAAGGGTTAGATGCATAGGCACTTGGTGGTTTTCTGACTCAGAAGACACTAAATATAATTTCGCTCTTTATAGATGCTTTGGGGTCCTAATTAGGTAGCCCCGTGACCCCCCTCCGCGTATCCAGCCAGCACTCCGGTGTGAAGGCCAAGTTCAAGTTCAAACACTAAGGGACCCCTGACACCCTCTTCCCGAGTCATACTCCGTCCCCTTCTGTGCCGGAGACTTGCTCTGTAGTCCGTGTTCTCGCCGCGAGCAGCGCCGCGCCCCACCCGATCGCAGCTGAAACACCCGTGTTCCGCGTGTGTGGTTGCGAAGAGGAAGTCATTAGGAGGAAGAGGCCCTCGGCTCCTCATTCGAGAAATAACATGCTTGGGCTTGCGCTTTGGCCGACGAGCAGGGTGTTGTCCGTGAGTGTCTGACATCTCAGACCTGGGGTCTGCAGCAGGAACCGCCCCATCCGTGGGGTCCTTGTGCCAGTCCAGGTGCCCGGCCGGCCGGCCGGCTGCCGCCCCCAGCGCTGTCTGATGCAGAGCCCCGGCAGCTGGCCAGACAGTGGCCGAGCGTCTGTCACCGTGGCCGCGCTGAGGTTTCCCGTGAGGCGTCCTTCTGCACAGGCCACGGCAGCACGCTCTGCCGCTGACAGAGTGATTTTGCTCTTTTATCTCGTGTGATTTCCTTCGAACCCCCCTTGAAATGGGCTCAGGCTGTGTTTTGGTCTCTTTCAGGGAAGAACCACGTCTGGTAAGTGAAGCTGAATTGCTTTGAGGCACTACACTCAGTCTACTTTGTTTTAAATGCGACTGTTACTGTGTTTTGTGCTGTATTTCACTAGTCAGAAGAAGCAGGTCCAAGGCCAAGATCAGCTCAGGCCTCAGGTCGAAGCCAGTGGTTTCCAGGTGAAGGCAGCGCCAGGGCAGCTGGGGTCCCCCTTGGGGAGCCCCGGATCCGGCAGGCAGAAGCCGGGCCCGGTTGCAGGGAGGCGAGGGCCCAGGTGGGCTGCACTCCGGCTCTCTGCGGAGCAGGTGAGGTACCGCGGTCTTGACCCCTGCCCAGGCTTTGCACGCCCCTGTTCACTGGGCCTTTCCAAGGCAGAACTTAGAGAGAGAACGAGACAGGGGTCCAGATGCTCAGCCTCTAGGACCTTCGGAGCCTTCGAAAGCCCTTGCTCCGTGGCCCTTGAATCCCAAGGCTCGCCCCGGGGGTCGCTCCTGAAACCCACAGTTCTCAGCAGGTCCTTGTCAACAGTCTCTGGCACACGGGGGACCCTTGGCCTGGCGTGGAGACCCCCAGGGACTGCAGGGCCCACCTGAAGCGATTCAATGAGACCCCCGCTGAGCCCTTCCATGGGGCCTGTGGTGCCCCTGCAGATGTTAAGGAGGTTTCTGGACTTCATATTTTGGGGGTACCGCACTTGGCATGCTAAAAATAATTACTGCCGTGGGTTTTCACTTTGTACTTTTCTGTATTCTAAAAATTAAGATAACCCCATCGCCCTGGGGTTGAGGTGTCACCCGTATGAGCTTGCCAGTTGAGGGGCCTTGTCTTTGCCAAACAAAAGCACCTCCTTGTCACTCAGAGTGTCCCCGCTCCAGGTCCTGGGCCACCACGAGGCTGTGTGTGACCGTGAGTGTGCTGGGTGACGTGGGAGGTGCCGGCGGACGCGGGTGCCTGAGTCAGGGTGGGGTGGCACCCTCCCGAGGCAGCAGCTCCGGGGAAGGGACTCGGAAGGCCCCAAAGAGGTGACACAGGATCTCACTCCGAGTCAGGTGCCACGGCGACCTTTAGAACTTTCCATGAAATATGACCCAGGATTTTGCAACCAGCAGGAGGGCGCTGGCAGAAAATGTGCTAACGCGTGCGGCCACCCCGGGCTCGGGCCCCCGCTGTCCTCTTGCATAACCGGGTTGTGTTTGGCCACCGGCTTGCAGAGGTCTGGGCGCTTTTCAGGTACCGTCATACGATCCTCAAAGGTTTCAGAGCGAAGCTTCGGTTGACGCGTCTCCATTTACTTTGTCAACATCCCGACAGAGGAGGGGCACCCTGGGGTCCTCCAGGCCCCTGGACGAGGGACTGGCGGACACGCGGTCAAGCCCCACCTTGCCCACTGGCCTCTTTCCCCAGGGGATCTTGGCCAAATCCTTCTCCTTCTCTGAACCTTTTCGTTTCTTAAGTCGAACAGTAATGGCTGGCCTCCCTGCCTCTCAGCCGAGGAAGGTGCTTTGGGAAAAGTCTGTAAACTCACGGGGCTCCGCTTTGCTGGCTGCTCCCGGCTGCGCAGAACCCCCAGGGCGGCTCCGCGCCTAGCGCCCTGCCCACGCGGTTTCGAGAATAAGAAAGATTTGGGGGCCTTTAAAAATTTTTTTATTTTAATACTGTTGGCAATCTAGAGGTAGATAGCGTGGGCTCCAAGGGGGCTGTTGCTGGGGGCGATCCACCCACAGCCGGGCTGGGCGTCTGACAGAGGGGGCAGCAGACGGAAGTTGGGCATCAGCCGTGGTGCTCGCCACGGAGAGATGACAAGTCCTGGGAGGGGCTACCGCCAGGAGCGTGGGATCAGAGCCAGGTGACTGGAACACCGGGCACCTGTGTCTTAGGCTATGGGGACAGGCCTCCCAGCTCACCAGCTGAGGACGTGCAGCGATTGAGCTGATTTACCTGTTGTCTGGGGTCACATGTGCCTCCCACCCTGGCGTCCCGGGTGGGACATGCTGCCCCACAAGGTGGCTGAGTGCAGAGCACACCCTGCTTCCGACCCCTGTCCTACCTCCGTGGGAGGAGCCCGCTCACTAAGTGCTGGTCCCCATGAGGCGGGAGCTGTCCCTCTGTCTGGGGACTGAAGACTCACAGAAGACGGAATAAGACACAAGCCTGGTGGAGTGTCTCCAGAAAGTGCTTTTCCATGTCACATGTGGGTCTAGAGCCGAAAAGCTAGAAAAACTTCAGCGACAAGAACAAAGAACTCGGTGGGGAGATGTTAAACTCGGACTCAGATAAATAAGGGTCAAGTCCATGGTCTCCCCACTCGTGAGCTGCCTGATCCCAGTCAGGGTGCATCTCTGACTCTAAGCGATGCATCACAAATAAAGCGGTGGTACTAACGCCTGCCCCCCGTCCCGCCCCCCCCCCCCGGTGGTAGGGAGGGTGAGATAAAATAATAGCTGTGAGGTGACCTGCCCTGCGACGGGCAGGCGATAGGCACTCGACAGACGGGAGCTGGGGTTTTCCTCGTGAAAAGGGAGTTCTTAGAGGACGAGAACGCCTTTGAGTCAGTCATAACCCTGATCCCTCCGTCAGCAGCTGCCCCGGGCACTGCACGGAGGCTTAATAACTGCTTGGTGAGTGAGTGACTGTGTACCGGGTGCGGAACCGCCGGGCGTGACTCCGAGGTGGTTTATTTTCATTTGCTTTTAGTCGCTGCGCTGACATGTTCTCTCTTGCTCCATACTTGGTCGTCTAAGACAAGCGTATTATATTGACTTAGATGCAGACTTTTCCTTTTCATCAAATATGTCTTCCCCCTTTTTTTTTTCTTAGGGGAACACCTGTTTAGGGGTCCTTTCCTAAAGAAGTTAGGCTTTGTTTATTATTTTTTTTCAAGATTTTATTTATTTATTTTTAAAGAGGGGGGAAGGGAAGGAGAAAGAAAGAGAGAGAAACATCAATGTGTGGTTACCTCTCCCATGCCCCCTCCTGGGGACCTGGCCTGCAACCCAGGCATGTGCCCTGACTGGGAATCAAACCGGTGACCCTTTGGTTTGCAGCCCACGCTCAATCCACTGAGCTACATCAGCCAGGGCTTATTTACTTATTGATTTAATCCTCATCTGAGGATATGTTTATTGACTTTAGAGGAAGAGAGAAAGAAACATCGATATGAGAGAGAAATATCGATTAGCTGCTTCCCACACGCGCCCCCTACCGGGGATCAAACAAACCTGCCATTTAGGTATATGCCCTGACTGGGAATCGAACCTGCAACCTTTTGTCATTCAGGACAGTGCTCCAACCAACGGCCCAGGGCCAGTCTTCATTTTTAAATCAGAACATTCAATGTCTGTTAAGAACTGAATTGATTTAAAAGGAAGGGAAGGAAGGAGGGAGGGAGGAAGGAAATCTGAATGTGGAACTCCAAAACCAACCTACGTGGTCTTTTTAGGACTTTGTCACAGTAAGTTGAGCACAGAGGTAACCTGCCAGTACACTGGGGACCCCACTGGGGACCCCACTGGAGGGGGTTTGCGACTTGGATCTGGAGGTTGGGCCCCACCGCGGGTGGTCTTGGCCTGGCCTCTCTTCCCTCTCTGGACCCTCTAGCCCTCCAGGCTGACCTGAACTCAGCTCTTCAAGCTGGGCTGTGTGACCGTCCCTCCGTCCATCTGTCCCGATGACACGCGTCCATTCTGAACACTAGCCATCCATCACGGGCAGCTTTTGTGAGGAGTTAGTGGTGTTGAACAGTTTATCTTCGTCTCTCCAAGTCACGGGAACCCCCCTGGAGGGCGAGGCTGCTTGGGCGTGTGTGTTTGGACAACCTGGCGGCGGAGAGTGGACGGACCACCAATCTGCCCGTCGGTCCCAGCAGGAGTGGGGCAGCACGCTGAATGTTCAGCCGTCAGACCCTCCGGCTCTGGGAAGCAGGCTGGTGTGCCCGCGTCTCATCTCCGCCCACAGAGGCCCCTAGATGGGAAGAAACCTTCTCAAGGTTACAGTCGTTGGTCCATCCTCTCTCTTCCCTGGAGTCCAGTGAGGACTTCAGAAGGGAAAAAAAAGGGGGAGAAATGTTTCCCCTATCTTGTGGTTTTAAAGTTTGTTTCAAAATTGCAAAACACAAACTGAAAGTACTTTGGTTTGTTTTATTAAATCAGGAGTCTGGCTTAGAACGGCAGTCCCGCTGCTGCTGTGAGCTGCGGGGCCTCGGGCAAGTCACTGCCCTTCCCGAGCCTCAGCTGCCCCATCTGTCCCAGAAGGGGGTGGGGCCAGACCCTCTGCAAAAATCTCTTCTGAGCTCCGTGACTCTGCTTCTCTCAGCAAGTGCAAGGTTCCAGTTTGCGTTTGCGGCCCCCTCCGGTGAATTCCAGGGGGCCCCAGGCTCCCCGCCAGCCTGCCCCTCCTAGGTGGGCTTGTTCCTTCCGTCTCAAGGAGCCTGAGCTGAAGTAGACTCACCAGGTTCCAGCCCAGAGACAGGTGGCCCCTCCACCGAGAAGCAGCCGGAGCCTCCTGACCCTTGGAACACATGAATCAAAATAGTTGTGTGATGTCATGTCATAATGGGAGTACGCTCCGGCCAATTGGTGCCAAGGATTGTCTGCCCAGTGCGGTTTCCTTTTACAGTCTTTTTAAAGAGACATCTGCAGACCCGCACATGACCAGCGGGCCGGTGCTCCCGGTGCTCCCGGGGCCTGTTTCCTCTGCCCTCCTTCTTTAAGGTAAAGGAGGGAAAAAAACCCGGGTGTGCCGAGTGCAAGGCTGGCCTGCACTCCACAAACAAACCTACGGCGAGGTGCTGCCTGTGCTCGCGCAGACTTCTGGCCACTTCAGGCCAGCGGGCTGCCCCAGCCGCTGCAGCCGGAGCTCTGTCGGAGCGAGGGCGGCAGGGGGTTGCCCCCCGGTGTGTCCCGCGGCTGCTGGCCCCGGGAGTGGCCACCCTGAGTCCGTGCCCCCCCCCCCACCGGGGACTTCGCCTGGACTCTCAGGCTGTCTCTGAGCTGCTGGCAGCCGAGGCTGCGGGCGCCCCACGCCCGCCGGCAGATGCTGCACCTCTCCTGGCTCCCCGCCACCTGGGGCTGACGCTGGCCTGCGGGTCCTGGTATGGTCGCCTGCGGCCGCTCTGTGGGCGCAGCTCCTGATGAAGCGCTTCGGCAGCCTCAGGGGGAAGAAGAAGCACAAGGAGACAAACCGAAGCACCGGGAGGCGCCAGTCGGAGCCCCACGGTCTCCTCGGTAGGACACTGCCCTTTGTGCCCTGTCTGGTGGTCGTGCAGGGGAGGGGGACCCCTGGGCGTGTGCGTGTGTGTGTGTGTGTGTGTGTGTGTGTGTGTGTGCAGACTCCTGGGCCGGAGCTGGGGCAGCCTCTCCCTTTGCGCCGAGGCTGTGACTGGCAGGCGGCAGTTAGAGGCGCGGATGGGTGTGTTCGGGGTGTGTTTCCGTACTGATGGCCATGCTGGTCATGAGTAGCCCCATTTCCCTTTTTCCGAGGCGACTTCCTCTCTCTCTGGCCCACCTGGCCTCGTGCGGTGAAGTGACCTCTCGGGCTGTCGTTCATCTCCGCAGCCCCAGCAGCTCGGGGACGGGGAAGAGCCGGTGGGAGCTGCTGTGTCTGGCCGTTAGAAGTGAAATGCGCGCGTGTGTGTGAAGGAACCCAGGGTAGGGGTCTGGGAGAAGGAATTCTGCAGCCACCTTCGCCCGGGGGCTGAGCCGTCGGACAGGTCGGGGTTCGTGTGGGAGGGAACACCACCTGCCTGATCTGGGGGAGAAGCTAGCTGTTTGTGCCCTAGGACCCTCTCCAGCTCCTCCATGCACTGGGGGTCGGGACCACTGTGGCTGGAGTGGTCGGGGGGCATCTCCAAGGACCTGTGGGCTGGGGGTGGGGCTGTGCCCGAGTGGCTGGGGTCGGGCAGGGGGAGCCCAAAGCCTTCTTAGCTTCCGGGCGCCTGCGAGACCTGCCCGCCCCCATCAGATGGGAGGCCGCGTTTTACAAGCACAGGAGTTCACCTGTGCTCGGCCCCTGCGCTGGCGTGTCCCGGGCACTCCCTGAGCGCCCCGCTGTCCCCTGGGACGGGCTCGCACACCCAGGGTGGTGAAGGTGGGGACCGCGAGGGGTGCGTCAGATTTTATGTCGCTCGCGCAGAGTGTGGCACAGTGTGTGGCCGTAGGGAAGTGACTGTGGCGGAACGAGGAAAGCAGGGGAGTAGGACAAGAGAAGGGTCATCGGGAAACCCGCCTATGTCTCGGCGCCGTCCAGTCGTTTCCAGACGGCGGAGCTTGTGTGATGCGGGCGGCCCGGGGCCAGGGAGCCCAGGACCGGGCGCCTGCTCTGCAGCGCGGGGCGGGGGGGGGGGGGGGGGGGGGGGGGGGGGGGGGGGGGGGGGGGGGGGGGGGGGGGGGGGGGGGGGGGGGGGGGGGGGG
>PVJI01028229.1:0-16762 GCA_004026765.1 Micronycteris hirsuta
GTCTGCGTAACTTTTATGCCCTGACATTGCAACCAGCAAAGAGACCGCTGGCTTGGGTCAAGGATGCTGTTGTTGCCAGTGCAACAGATGTCTGTATGTAAAACAAGTGACTTCACAGGACACTAAACATGTTGGTTTTGCCTTATTCAGCCCATACTAAGGGGTCTGTAAGGTGCACTGGTTTAGATCTCCGTGGTTCCGAAGAGAGAATGTGTGTAAGACTGATGATCCCACTGAAAGCCCAACAGGGCATGTGGCCATGAGAAGACCCAGGGTCCCCAAACTTCATATGTATATCACTAATGAGAATATTTTATAGAAGGTGTTAGGTATTTATGCTTGTTATGGGTACTATAAAATATAGAAATACCAATATTGACCCATGATTTAAAACATACTGTTGCTTAGAGTACAGAATTTTGTGAGTTAATTCAAAGAAAAATGCTAAACTAATGATGGCACAGATATTGAAAATGATCAAAAAGGTACTCAAATGACTGGCGTTTGGGAAACATATAGCAGTTCTCACTGGACACTGGCATTTGGGCGGGGCCGCGCTTCCTTGTGCAGGGCTATTGCCCACACAGCCGATGCCTTATGTCCCCAGCCCCTGCCCCCTACACAGCAATGATGCCTCTCACCGCTCCCCTAATGCATGCTGACACCACCACAGCACACAGGAAATGCCTCCAACTGCTTCCAGAATGGCACATGGTAGAGGGGTGGGGGGTGTGGGACTGCTCCTGGTTGGGAACTATCACTAGGCCTTGCTGTAAGCCCCACTAGAAAAACAAATGAGCTATTTTCAGATATTTAAAAAACAGAATGAAGGTCAATGGAAGAGAATAGAGAGCCCAGAAAGAAACCCGTATCTCTACGGTCAATTAATATTTGACAAAGGGGGCAAGAGCATACAATGGAGCAAAAACAGTCTCTTCAATAAATGGAATTGGGAGAACTGGACAGCTACATGTAAAAATAAAATGAAACTAGAACTCCAATGTACACAATACACCAGAATAAACTCAAGATGGAGAAAAGACAAATATAAGTCGTGACACCATAATGGTACTAGTGGAAAACATAGGCGGTAAAATTTTAGATATATCAGGTAGCAATATTTTTGCCAATATACCTCCTAGGGCAAGGGAAATAAAGGAAAAAATAAACAAATGGGACTACATCAAATTAAAAAGCTTCTGCACAGCTAAAGAAGCCATCAAGAAAATGAAAAGGGAACTGACTATGTGGGAAAACATATTTGCCAATGATACATTGGACGAAGGTTTAATCTCCAAAATATATAAAGAACTTACATAACTCAGCACCAGGAAGACAAACGACCCCATTAAAATATGGGCAAAGGACCTGAATAGACACTTCTCCAAGGAGGACATACAGATGGACCATAGATGTATGAAAAAATGCTCAACATCACTGGCCATCAGAGAGATGCAAATTAAAACCACAGTGAGATACCACTTCACACCAGTCAGAATGGCCATCATAAATAAATCAACAAACAACAAGTGCTGAGGAGGATGTAGGGAAAAGTGAACCTTCGTCCACCGTTAGTGGGAATGCAGACTAGTGTAGTCACTGTGGAAAACAGTATGGAATTTTCTCAAAAAACTAAAAATGAAACTGCCTTTTGACCCAGCAATCCCACTGCTGAGAACATACCAGCAGTATATCCTGAAACACCGATCCTGAAACACCAATTCAAAAGACTGTATGCACCCCTATGTTCATAGCAGTGCTGTCTACAATAGCCAAGTGTTGGAAACAGCCTAAGTGGCCATCAACAGATGAGGGGATCAAAACGATGGTACATTTACACAATGGAATACTATGCAGCAGAAAGAAAGAAGGAGCTCCTTCCTGTTGTAACAGCATGGATGGACCCAGACAATATTACGCTAAGTGAAATAAGCCAGTTGGTGAAAGATAAATAGCATACGATCTCACCTATAAGAGGAATCCAATAAACAAAATGAACTAACGAGCAAAATAGAACCAGAGACATGGAAATATGGAACAGACTGACAGCAGCCAGAGGAGATGGAGAGGGGACAATCATGAAAAGAAGGGGAAGGGACTAGTCATAGAACATGTATGAATGACCCACGGACACGGACGACAGATGTGGGGATTGACTTGGGGAGTGGGGGATGGGCTGGGTGGATGAGGGCAAAGGGGAAAAATTGGGACAACTGTAATAGAATAACAATAAAAAATAAAATAAAAAGTATACAAATAAACAATGATGGAAAGATGAAAGTCAAGTTCAATTACCCAGTGGCTTAGTTTGGGGTCAGGGGGCTCAAGAGTAAGAAAATGAGAATTCTCCAAAAGAGAACAAAGCAAAGATATAGGAAGTCCTGGCAAGAATGAGGACAGGCAGAAAGGGCCTGGGGCTATCGGCACAGCCTTCCTATTGTGGAGCTGCTGTTTGGGGACGAGACCAGTCCCTTCCTTTTTGTCTTACAGGTGCCACCTGGCATCTGACAATGACCAGAGAGTGCCACTGCCTGCTGAAGGACAGGTAATACAACCTTTTGCTTCAATGAAGTGCAGTATGATGCCAAGCCAGGAAGATGTTTGCAAGGATACGAGAATCGTAGGATAGAAAATGTAGTGGAGTTGTCAATCATGAGAGAAGGCCATGAAGGTCCCAGAGAACCATGAGTGTCTTTTGAGGTGATCCATAATGTGCTACTTATGCTGAGGCTGAGTCGTGAGAGGATTAATGCTGTTTGCACACCACCCAACATACTGTTCGTGCCCTTTAAAAATCCTGGTTATTTTTGGTACCTTTGAGTCACTGGTTTTCGCAGCACACTTCAAAATTCAGCGTCCTCTGCCTCATTGTGTCCACAGAACAAATCTTTGCAAAGATATTAATAGACGGTGTCATGGAAAAAAGCTTCCAATCTCAAATAAGTTTGGGAAATGCTGCACGTTTCCATTTTGGAGATTCACAACACACATTGGCACCTTAAAGATATTGAGACTTCCTCTGTTCCCTTGGGAATCTCAAAGCTGAAACCCAAACTCCTGGACTGATTTTTAAAACTTGTCCCACTTTACCCAATTGATGTCATTTGCTCGGGAGGCAGACTCATCACAACCGTTCTCAGTATCTATCTTCTCCATCCCCACTTCGGGGCCCCTCTCACCTTCCCCCGTCCTCCAGAAACGCCCTTTCCCAGACTTTCTACCCACTCCACACTTCTGTCACTCCCAGCCCAGGATTCACACCCCGACGACTGTTCCCCGGGGAACTTTCTCTTCACCATGAATTTCCTCAGAACTGCACCTCTACCAGGTGGTGTCACATCACTGCCATTATGTCCATGTGGCCTTGGGTTTTTCGTCCAGGTGTGAGCTAAATGCAGTTTGTAAGCTTTACTTCTTTTCAACGTCTTACCGGAGCCCGTTCCTGCACTATGAATTATAAAGGTCGTGTAGAAAAAGAGCACTTCCTGATACATATCCTGGTTGGTGTGCCAGTGTCTGACTTTGTTCTCTCATAAAACCACTTAGATGCCCTGGCTGGTGTGGCTCAGTGGATTGAGCGCGGGCTGCGAACCAAAGGGTCGCCGGTTCGATTCCCAGTCAGGGCACATGCCTGGGTTGCGGGCCAGGTCCCCAGTGGGGGCCATGTGAGAGGCAACCACACATTGATGTTTCTTTCCCTCTCTTTCTCCCTCCCTTCCCTTCTGTCTAAAAATAAAAAAATAAAATCTTTAAAAAAAGAAAACACTTAGACTCTCTGTGTCTCAGTGAGTTAGCGACCACTGAGTAATGAATGATTGAGCACATGTGTTCACGTTTTCTATGTTTAATTGCAGGGATGTTTCTCAAATTAAGTGAAATGTCTCTGCTACAGTAAATTCTATATAAAACTGTATAATGTTGGGAGTATTCAAAGTCAAAAAATGTGCTTCCTACAAATGGAATTTGACCTTTTACCTGCATAAATATTAACAGTTTATTTTTATTCCTAAAACATTCCCTACCTTCCCCGCCACCACCTCAAAACTTGCCTTGCACGTGGTCTTTCTCATATCAGTCAATAGTGATTCCATCCTTCCAATTGTTTAGGACAAAAATCTTTGTGTTTCAGAATTGAATTTCTTCTTTTTTAACATCACCTCCAATCCATCAGCAAGTCCATTTGTTTCTGCCATCAAAATATATTCAGAACCTGACCACTACTCACCACCTTAGGTCACAGGTGTTCCCGTTCAAGCTGATTCTGATATGAGCTAAGTGAGCAGGGGGACCCATGCCTGCAGAAGATCCGGGAACAGGCCTGGACTGTGATATGGTCACAACGGTTTGCCTGAGCTGACCCCACGAGAGCTCTGAGCTGGGGTGGCCCATAGGAGTTGTGCTGAGCCCTGGTGACAGCCCGGGCCACCACACCCCTCACCAACCGGTCACTGGTTGAAGGGGGAATGCCATTGGGCGAGCTCTCTTCAGAGGAGGCAATTTTTGAAGAGGGCTGACAGCCAAAAGCTGTTAGCTGGAGGCCTCCCTGACATTGAAGGAATAAATCTTTCGCTCCTGGAGGGAGAGGAACGGTACATCACACATCCAGTACGCTTGTCCATGACCATCTTGATCCACGCCCCGTCCTCTCAAGATCAGCGCAATAGCCTGGTCACTGTTTCCCTGCCTCAGACCTTTTACAACGTTAGCTGGAGTGATCCTTTGAAAACATAAGTCAGACAACGGCATGCCTCAGCTGAAAACCACCCAGTGGCTTCCCCTCCCATCCCCAGTGAAAACTGATGTCATTACCATGACCCGAGACCCTCCACCTCTGCTCCCCGCAACTCTCCGACCTCAGCCCCTACTGCCTGCCCTCTTGCTCCTTGCACTCTGGCCACTCTGACCTCCTGCTGTTCCTTGGAAACTTGGCAAGTTCCCATCTCAGGCCTCCACATTTTACTTTTCTCTCCACTCAAAATGATCTCTGCAGCCTCAGCAGGGCTCCCTCCCTCACCTCCTCCAGGTTTTTACTCAGGCCACCTTCTCACTAAGCCTTCTCTGACTGACCTTAAAAGTGCACCACTCCTTCCCCAGGCTCTCTCCCCCCCTTGGGCTGCTGCATTGACTGCTGTATTTTTAGTACCTTTATCCAAGCCTGGCGCATAGCAGGTGCTCAAAATATATGTGTTAAATTAATTCCTATGAGTGTCAGAAGAAAGAGTTTCCGTGATTGGTCCAAATGGAAAATCATTCTCTGGGGTCTGTGGGTCTCTGGGAAAGACAAAACAGCGTTCTTTCTTTTCCTCCCATTCAGCGTTAATCATATAAGCCTTTCGATTTTCTTTATCTAAATCAAATGAAGATCTAGTTTTAAGTGTCTTTTATAGAACAGGCCATCAAGATGCCAGGATTTTGATTTTATTTCATACCAAACCTTGCAAAAACAACCTCTTTCAGAAACGTGTTTTAGGCTTTTAAAAGTCAAAGAAGATACGACTTTTGAGAACATTAAATTTTTTTATCTGAGCTCTGTGCTCCCATAAAGCAGTTTCGGTTAAGAAATCCCCTCATCCTTTCGTATTCCAAGAATCAGCTCACCACCACAGAGGACAGCCCAGCCCTCCCATATTCTGAGATGAGACCCCCTCCATCCTTCCTCGTGATTCTCATAAGGCTTGCGGATGACTCCCTGTGTACTTGCCTCTACAAAATGCATGTTTCCTACCTTTTCTTTGAGACAGTCCCCATTAAAAAATGTTCTCCCTATTGCAACAGCCTGAATAAAATTATGTCCATAACTGACTAGTGTATTTTGTCTTTCACACTTTCATAAAGAGGGGACTTGTGATAAAGGGTTTATTTTTACCTCAAAGATAGTGTCCATTGGAAAATCTGCATCTAACAATAGTAAGTGACAAAAGAACTCTTGATAATAGAGAAGACAACGAAAGGGTCCACCCTCAGCAGAAAGCCAGCATGGAACTCAGTTTCAGAGCAGGAAATAATCACTACTTCCAGAAGCTGACAGAAACTCGATTCAAGCAGATGGTTGGACAAAAAGGTGTTGTTGGAAATAATTTCCCAACATATAAAGTAGATGTGACTCTATACAAATGCTCCCTGAAATGAATGATCTCCAATGAGCTAGGCACACTCAGTCCCTTCCAGTCCAGGATCCCTGGTTCTAAAGAGATGGGTGAAGGGAAGATGCTCCTTAGAAGCTAGAGATTGGCATACACTGCACGTCCACACGCCCTTGCCTTTCCAAGCGGTAGGCAGAGGACGGCCCCCAGCATGCCCCCCTGTAGGGCAGAAAATTGGTGAACAGCCATATGAAGATCAAGGTTTAGACAAAAGGCTTCACCTTATTCCAATACCTGGTTAGCTCTTTATACCAGGATTTACACCCTAGTGCAATCCAAAAGAAACACTTAGCTCCATTCTGTTGGACACAAGATCTCCAAATACTCTACAAAACCAGTTAAGCCTAGATGCCAATGAAGTCTTGTGCCAGGGCCCACTTACAACATACAGACAGGATTCTCAGGGTGAGTGAGTTGGATTCAGATGTACTGGGAATCCCCAAAAGATTATATACCAATGGATACACAGAACAGACTGACAGATCTCAGAGGGATGGTGGGGGTGGGGACTGGGAGTGGTCAGCCAAAGAACACACATGCGTATATGCATAGCCCATGGACACAGACAACAATGTAGTGAAGGCTGGTGAGGGTGGGCTGAGTGAAGGGGGGCAAAGAGGGGAAATGTGGGACATCTGTAATAGTGTCAATAATGAAGGAAGAAAGGAAGGAAGGAAGGGAGGGAGGGAGGGATGCAGGGAGGAAAGAAGAAAGCTTTGCAATGACCCAGGTGTTCCTACCCCCAGGGGAGACCCATCAGGGAATGCTGAGGACTAACACTTGTGTTGAGAAGTTGACAGTTCCCTCCAGAGGTCCCAAATCACTTTCTGCCTCTTCTTTCAGTGGACAAAACGGTACAAATTTCATTTTTGAAAGAGTATCCCATTTCATCTATAGAGGACACAGAGAAATAGTAAAATAAATTGCACTGAATCCATACCCATCGTTCACCAATAGACTTGATGTGGATTTCTTAAGTCCTTGAATTAGGCAGTGCTTTCCTTTAATTACTTTTATCTTATTAGTTAACTCATAAGAATGAAATCACCCACTTGGGCTCATTTTTAAAATTAGAAATAAAGCTGAATGGACCAAGAAAAAAAGATTATATGCCAAATGTTGCATGTGCGCGTGCACGCATGTACGTTTTTCTGAAGAATGGTTTCATGGCCTTTTCACGTTATTAAAGGGATGTTTGCCCCCTGAATAAATAAGAACTATTTTAAACGATAGATACCTTGGGCCTTTAAAAAAATATTCCCTAGATAATTCTCCCTCATCCTTGGCCATGACACAACCGGGAGCACCAAGTTCACCGTCAGTCAATGAACGGGCTTGCTTACTTACTTCATTTGTAGGTACTCTGTCTCCCAGGATCAGCAATGAGCCAATAAGGCAGACCAAAGCCTTGGTATCAGCAAAGCTCTGATTAAATCAAATCATCTAGAAGCTGAAAAGAGGGAGGTTATATGCCACCAATAGAAAGATGAGTACTTATTTGATCACATCTAACTGATCTGATACCGTCTCAGTGTGTTTGGGCCGCTACAGCCAAACACCACAGACTAGGCAGCTCACAAACAGTAAAACTCACTGCTTACAGTTCTAGAGGCTGGGTCAAGGTCAAGGCACCAGCATGGTCATGTTTTGGCGAAGGCCCTCTTCTGGGTCCTAGCTGAAGCCTCCTCTCAGTGTCCTCACATAGTGGCAGGAGCGAGGGAGCTCTGTGGGGTCTTCACGAGACTGCTATCCTTATGACCTGGTCACCCCCACAAGCCCCCTCGCCTAATACCCTCACCTCTAGAGGTTAGGATTTAAACTATGAATTTTGAGAGGACACACAACTTCAGAACATAGCAGATATTTTCCACAAATATTCTCCATTAAAAATATAATCTAGCCCTGGCTGGTGTGGCTCAGTGGATTGAGCACTGGCCTGAGAACCAAAAGGCTGCTGGTTGAATTCCCAGTCAGGGCACATGCCTGGGTTGCGGGCCAGGTCCCTGGTTGGGGGTGTGCAAGAGACAACCACACATTGATGTTTCTCTTCCTCTCTTTCTCCCTCCTTTCCCCTCTGTCTAAAAATGAATAAATAAAAATAAAAAAGAATATAATCTGATGCCAAAACGGCAGTGGCTAGAGATGGAGATTGAAAATGAAATGGAATCGTGCTATGAAGCTGTTGGGACTGTTTTTTTAAGTATTCAAACCCGAATTTCATAGTCTATTTTTTTAAATTAATGTAGCTTTCCAAATTATTGCCATATATTTTGCATAATTTCAACAGACAAGACTTAATTGGTTCACTGAACTGAGTCTTTGTAAGACTTTAATTTTCCTATATAAACAGCATCAACAAGATAGACATCCCTGTTCTTTTAAGCTGTTTACAGTTCCAAGAAATAAACAGGTAGTTATTACACTAAAAACATTCCCTGTATGCCAACAACATCCAAGTTTAACCTGTGAGGCTACTGGGGGAAGAACTAAGAAGCAGGGATGGCACAAAGAACTCCAAAATGTGCCTGTTGTCTGCAGCCCGAAGCCTTCCCTGACCCCACCGTGGAGGAAGGAACCACGCGCTGCCAATGGCACCGTTGTCTTCACCTACGGGATGGGACAATGTCGGCCACTTAGCCTGTCTGTAAGATTCTCTTAGTTTCTAAATTGCTTTCACACAGCATCTTGGAGGCAGCTTGTAGACCCACAGCAAGAAGTGTCATTTGTCAAATTGGATGTAAAATAAATTAAGTGGAATTCTGGTGTCCACATGCATTACCATCCCCCAAAGCGACCAACATACTGACTTGGGCAGAACTTACAAAGCTTAGCGTCGCCTCCTCTGTGGCCAACTTAACTGCTCCTTCCCCTGTGCTGGCCAAACAGTATCATTGCTGGCTGTACGTGTCTCCCCAAAGGCTGATATCCTATAAGACAGAGACTATGTCTTTTTTATCTTTGTATCTCTGGTAGTTCCCACAAATTGGTAGCTTGCTGATTGTTTTGCCATCAGCAAGAATTTGTTTGATGACTGTAGGGATTTTTATTGAACGATAGCCGGATGTTCGATCAGAATCCCAACCCAATTCTGAACACGCTCTGAAGAGTGCCTGCCAGTTGATACTCCTTATCTTTAGAGTCCTGTGAAAGTGCTGAGGGACCGTGGACTTTACATTTCTGTACCACAATTCCCAGCAGGATAAGGTGATTCTGACCCCAACACGTCTCAGGGCCCTGAGAGGGGGAAGAATATTAGAGAAATTCCAATAGCTAAAATAATTCTGCTCAACAATTTAACAAAACATTTTTGGTCTGTGCCAAGCACTGTTCTAAGCTTTTATCTTGTGGGCTCCTCATGGTAACCACAGCCAGGCACTGGCATTTTGCACATTTTACATAGGAGGAAGCTGGGGCAGGCAGATGGAGGGTCTTGCCCAAGCGAGGGAGGCCGTGTGAGTATTCCACACGCCGCTCACTTCTGAAGAAGGCAGAACGCAACATTTCTCCTGCGTTCCCATAGACTCGGCACTCAGGCGTGGACCTCATTGCATTATTGGTAAATAGAGAGCTGGTCAGACTCGCTGGCCAAGCACTGAGTTCCTGGAGAACTGGGACTGTGTGTTCATTGCTCATTGTTTTGCCTCCCCACATAGCAGAGTGACTGACTGAGAAGCAGAGTAGCTTCTCAGTAAGGGTCTTCTGAATAAATGGGTGAGGGGAGTCCCTTTCCGAAACTACGGCTTCTGGGGAGTCGCCCAGAGAGAGGGATGAACACAGACTCATCCTACTGCCTCAGTTTGTGTGTGTGTGTGTGTGTGTGTGTGTGTGTGTGTGTGTGTGTATGTGTGTGTGGGCCACTGGAGGCTGGTGGAACTGACTGGCAATTAAAACCAACCCCCCTTTTTTTTTTGCTCAAGTAAAAGTAGTTTTTAAAATAATTTAAAAAACTTTTAGAAAGTCAAAGTAGTTTTTAAAACTATATGTAACTTGAAATTGGACGATTCCACTTCAAGTCTAGGCTAAGACTCTTCAAGGCTGAATGCCTCAAGGCCACAGATGAGCGCGTGTGGGGGGCCGAGCAGAACTCGCGGCAGGCAGGGGAGCGCCAAGGGGCTGCGTTCTGTAGACAGTGGGAAAGGTGTCACACTGCAATGGGCCTGCTCATTACTGCAATGTGATGAGGGAGATCCAGATTAGCCAAACTCTGCTTTTCAGTAAAGCCCAGAAACTTCCATTTTAAAATACAGATTGCAAAAAATGGAGCGAAGTTATTTCCTCCCTCTCTCCAAGCTCCCGGGTAGAGCCCTCACACACGGACCCTGGGCAAGCCTTGGGACTCACTTTGGCCAACAGGATGTTAGCAAAAGGGATGCAAACAGAGTCTTGAAATATGCTCACACACGAGCTTGACTTCTTGCTGCCCACGGAAGCCCTACCCCCACCGCGGCAGTGAAAAAAGCGGGGCAGGCTTTATGAGTGCAGGTGTGTGACCTAGGCCGGCCACAACACGCCACTGGCCAGTCCAGCGAGCGAGGCCATCAGACGACCCAGCCTCAGCCAGCCCACCTCGGATTCGGCAGAGCCGGGAGAGGCCGCGGAGTCGTCCCAGAGCAGAGCAGTGCAGCCGGCTCCCAGAATTGTGAGCTAAATTTTAAGCCAATACATGTTGGGCTGGTTTGCTATGTAATAAAAGCTAATTGGTAACAAAATTTAAATACGTTTCAAGCTGAACAAAGGAGGAATCCAGTTCACTGTCACCTCTGGCGAATGTAGAGTTAATAACAATGACTTCTTTTTTATGACTTCATAACAGTCAAAAAGCAAAAACCACTGGAAGATCCATATAATGTACCAGGAAGCGTTTAACAAGTCATGGCATGCGCAGATGCTGGAAAGGCACTAAAAATGCTGGTGTATGATCGCAGCCACATAGGGACCTACGGGGTGTAACCCGAGTCTGGATCGACTGGACGACTTCACCGCACCATCCCCCTGCCCCGCCCCGCCCCGCCCCAAGAACCCGTGCTCTTATAGACTAGGAATACTGAGCCCAGCGGCCTACACAGTGCAGCCGGGCGGGCGTCCTGCTGTGAGGGAGCGATGCAAAGCTCGGGAAAGCCCAGAATGTTTACAGGAATGTGCTCGACTTTGCTTTTTGAGGATATAGAGGGCACGGTGGGGGCAGTAAAAAGTCGACTCGAGTGATGACGGCTGCACACGGAGGTCAGGCGAGCATGTTTGACAGCGAAAGCCGCTGTTACACTTCGCAGCGAGTGTCTTCTAGTTTCTTCAAGCATGCCGCCAGAACTTACAAGGCTTAAAGGAGTTCTCCAAACACAAAAGATGTTGACAATCACTGGAACAGAAACATCTTTACTGATGTGAAAAGATATGTTAACTAAAAGAAACCAATTATAAAATAGCATGTACAATCTAATTTTTGTTATAAAAAGAATTTGCGGGCATAGACAGTAACTAGAGGACAGAGGCCAAAACTGGGTATAATAGTAGTTATTTTTGGAAGATGGGAGTAGGGGTAATTCTTATTGTTTTCTTCTTGCTTACTGGTATTTTTGAAACTCCTATAGTACTACTTTTGTGATGGAAAAAATTCATAAAAGTTATAATCTTTGAAGAGTTTGGGGGCACACACACATGTGCACACACATGCACATGAATACGCGCAAACACACACACCTCCCAAACCAACTGGAGCAAGACTTTTTCTTTAATCTCTTTTTGTCAGTGCCTGCAAATGCTCAGCCACAGCACTGAACTCATACATGGGGAGTGAGCAATCTCCGAAATTGTGGTCTTCCTCCATGCGAAACACATGGACTCCTTGCTTGAGAGGCAGGCTGACGTCATGTCATATCACTCTTTGAGACCAGAGGTAGAAATGAGGCAGTGATCTGGCTGCTCTGTCCTTCCACTCTGCAAATCTCCCGCGAGAATATGAGCAGGCCCACACAGGTACAGCTGCCATGCAACGCTGGAGACACCCCACTCATTAAGGGTAGCAAGTCAGAGCTCTTTCTTGGCCCCGGCAGCTCACCATGGGCAACTTTGTCATGACTTGTCCTTCACTGTTGACGGAGCACATAAGTATCTCTGCTGATTCCTTACAAATGGCAGGAAGATGACCTAATCATCTGACCAACTTCTAAAATGCCATCTAGCAGATGCAACAGAGCCCAGCTCTACTTGCTCATCCATAAATGTGAGAGCAAAAGCCACAGCAACACTCCGTTTAGTAAACCCAGGGGGATGAAGAGCAATGCAACAAGTCCAAGGTTCGAAAGGACAGCACTTGATTGAATACGCTGTAGATGTACAGTCCATCACTGGGCACAGTGAGGGGCCAGTGTATGAGAATTTTACAAGACAATGAATTAATGGCTGGGCTATTGAATGGACGGTTAGAGCCAAGGAGGCCAGGGGACCATTCTTCTAAACTGTGTGTTGAACTGTGAAATAACTGATCTCTTTTCATAAAGGGAATGTGGTTATCAAACATTCAAAAGGATGTTGTCAACACACCACTGTCATCTTTTTGAGCACCCACTCTATGTTCAGCTCCACTCCTCGATGCACGTGATTTCCAAATGGAGAGAGATAAAAAGTACAATTATGTTTCCCTCTGAAAAAGCCTGACCTGAGTTAGGTTAGGATTAAGAAATAGATTCTTCAATTATTTAGAAGGTCAGATGACAAACTGGGAATGCTCACCCATCCCTCTCTTAACTGGACCCATTGTAGGGTTAATAAAATCACATCACACTTTAAAGCTTAGCAAGAAGCAAGGTAATAGCACTACGCAGCTTCGTCTGTGACCTGCCCCAGGCGCAGCCACAGCAGCAGGTCAACAGCTCCTATGTCCAAGAGGCAATTACGGACCAGGCAGGCACTGGATGAGCCCTTAGCAGACATTTTTCCCTTCATCATCCCAAAATCTTGGAGGTGGGGACAATCACTTTCTCATTTTACAAATGAGGAGATGAGAGGCTTAGAGAAGTGAAGTAACTTATTCGAGGCAATGCCGCTAGCAGGAAGCAAGCAGGACTGGAGCTTCTTCAGTGAGCACGTGAGAGAGGAGGAGGAGGAGGAGCCGCGTGGAGCAGCCAGCAAGGGCACGCAGGGGCAGTGCTCCCAAACCCACCTTCTAGCTCATTCACCCAGCAAGTCACTTAACCTCCCTGTAGACGGAGGCTCACCTCTCTTGCCCAGCTACTTCACAGGATTTTTGTGAGGTCCAAATGAGATCCCATTTATGAAAAGCCTTAAAAATAGTAAATCATTTGACAAATATGTCATTACTGTGTCATTAATAAAAGGACAGAAGCCTAAATTATACTCCTTAAAGCATAACATTGCAGTCATTAGGGCTTCCATGGAAAGACCACACCCCCTTTTGTCCCTGGACTAAATCCCTTAAATAAATGGTACAGGATTTTCTTAAGCAATCTTTTCAAGATGAAGGGCTCAGGTATACATGCTGGTACTTGAACTTGTCTTTGCAGGAAGCTTCAGTGTCTTAAATTTAATGCAGACACCCCGCCTGAGCGATTTATCTTGACTAAAGAAAGTAACCATTTTCTTATTACTATGAGTTCTGTTCCAGAGAAATGACTACTGTAAATGTACATCCTTAATCCATGCAATTCAAGAATGAAGGGAAAAAAAAGACACTTTCTCACAAAAGCGCCACATTATATATAATAATTTACTTTTTATCATCATCATCATTAATAGCAAAGTCCATGTTTCCGTTCCCAGGCAACATAAGAGTGGATGTTTTATGTGTGACACTTACACGTAATATGATAACACAGTATAGTTTTTTAGCCATTCTGCTTCACCCGTCTATTAAAAGGCAACCACACAATTAAAACCTGCACAATTGAAATAATGCAATCTTCGAACAATTGAAAACAATGCACTGTGAAGCCAATGTGGGAGATCTGAGTAATCTGGCCCTTCAGGTGATGTCAAGTACAAACCCCATTATCTCCTTTCATCTATGGATCATTGAAAAGAAAACACATACACCCCTCCCCCCGCAAAAAACAACCTGCCCTGGGCACAGGTGACCTGGGGACGTACTCCCTGGAGGGCCGATGGAGACCCCATCATTCCAACATGTGCTGGAGCACCGCGGGGTCCCCCTCCACAGCCTGGAGGCCCCTCTGCAAGCTCTGGAAGGTGGCCTGCTTCCCATAGCGCTGCCTCCAGCGGACGAAGGCCTCCACCACCTGCGAGTGCACGTTGTGGGGGTGGTTGGCCTTGCAGCGGTAGATGTCATTCTGGGACAGTCCCAGGGACAGCACCATGGGCTCCCACTCGGGGCCCAGCCTCTGGGCCAGCTGGCTAATCTGCCGGTCTGATGGGGAGCTGTTGAGGATGTGTGGGGGGATTCCAGCAGTCCGGTCATCTGGGGAGGAGAGAGAGACCAAGGTGAGAAGAACAAGCAAACATATCAGAAGGCGGCAAAAGTGAAAACTGCTGGGAGAGTGACATGCACCTCCAAATGCCAGGGTCCACCTTTTCCTAGTCTGCTTGAGGCTGCTCAGTACCAAGCCATAGACAGGCGCTTCGGAAATACCACTTGGTATCTATGAAAATTCAGCATTTACTACAGAAAACTGGAAAAGAAGAAAATAAAAATAACTAAAAATTCTATGAAAGAAGCCAATTGATGATAATGTGATGTATTTCCTTTCAGTCCTCTACATCTAAAGCTCACACTTAGGATTACATTGCACATGCTGCGTTATAACATGCTGTTTTCACTTCCAACTCGCTCACCAGAGAGGCCGAGCGTGGGGCGGGGAACGAGAGAAGGCTGCATGGCTGTTCCCTCTGGCTCCGGCCAGTGGGCGCAGGGTGACAGTCTCCTGCAGGGCTGGCTGGAGCGGGAGGGTAACGTACCACAGAGAACAGCTATGCTCTCCTGACAAACTTGAACGTTGCAACTAAAAGGTGCAGTTTCTAACAGAAGCAGGAGCCAAGAGGCCCACTAAGAAGAAAACAGACTTATCGGCCATGAGGCAGCAGCTCGAGAAGAGAGCCAAGTTCTCTGCTCGTGCATGGGCCACGGGAGGAGGGTTAGCAGCTGGCAGAGCCTGAAGGAGGAAGAGAAAGCATGTGCTGAGGACAGGCAACGGGAACCTGACCTTGAAGTCCTACCTGCATTCCAGTCTCTTGGAGGCCAGAGCACTGAGGCAGTCTGGCCTTCAGTGAGTGACCACGCATGTCCCCAGCACAGGCAATGAGCAGTGCCTCTGGTTACACAGAAGGCCTTCCCGAGGAAGGAGGTTAAAGCTACGCCCTGAACATGGACAGGAGCCCAGAGAGAGGGAAGGAAAGGAGTGTATGTACAGAAAGAACTGCATGTACAAAAGCCCTGTGGCAGGAGAACATGGTGCGTTCAAGAAAGTGAAAGAAGTTCACTGCAGCAAAGTGCAGATTTCCAGGTGCTGGCTACTTGGATAGGCCGCGACCGGAAGTGAGGCCCTCCTATTCCCGGTTCAGACATCCGTACGGTGGCACGTTCTGCTGCCACGCTTTCTTTCACCAGCATCACGGGTCAGCCCCACTTCACACTCGGCAGCTCACTGTTTTGATTTATGAATGCAGTACGACCAATGGGATCCTATCAGAATGGCTAATGTTTTCCACTCGTGTGCTTTAGCAGCTGCCATTACCTTGGGCTTGAGTTGTAAAGTTGTTGCCAAAGACACTTTCTGGTGTTTATCAAGATTGTAATTTTTAAAAAAATGACTAAGAAGCAATTAGAATAATGATGGTACTGCTGGCCAATATTTTATATTAACAGTAATAATTTTATGGCTTTTATAAAAAACATGGGCTCTACGAAAAATTCAAGCAACACAAAAAAGTACAAAGAAGAAAACAAGTCATTCGCTAGCCCACCGCTGTATTTCCAGCGGGTGGCAGGACTCTGGGCGTGTCTTAGGCGCGCATGCGGTCAGAAGAGTAATGTAACAGCTTTTTCCCAAGACTTGTTTAATTTTGTTTGAAGAAAACGCAGAAGAGAAACTAAATGACTTTCTGGCTTGCAGTGAAAATAGTTAAAACATATGCACACAAGAATCAATGCTGAGACAATTTTTTTTAAGATTTAAGAGACAAATCGCATATTTTAACACTAATGCTCTACAGTGAACACTTTATGTATCCTGTCCCTTTCCTTGCACCTCTTGATTTTTTTTTTTGCTTAAGTCATTTTCACTTTGCCAGGTGCATAGCATTTATACGCTCCTGTAACAGCACCCTCTCCCCGCTGTTTAGTGTTAAAACTACATTATAATGGTTTGAATGATCACCCTTGTTTTTTGTTGTTGTTTTGTTGCTGCTGTTTCTTTTAACCATGGAATTTCTACTTCTGAGCCTGTTATTTTGACTTAAGTCTTTGGGTCAATTTCACCATCGGGTGGTTTTCCTAGACGAATGCTCACGGTCATGGTATTTCTCGAGTTCTTTCAAATCAAGACTGCGTGCTCATTGCCTTCCCTGCTAAATAATAACTTAATATTATTTGAAATTTTCATATTATAGTATTTTAATGTTACACTTTTAAATTATGAATATCATTTTAT
>PVJI01028230.1:0-16758 GCA_004026765.1 Micronycteris hirsuta
TCACACTTAATGGGAGAAAAAACATATTGCATATAATTATGATTCAGCCCCAATGATGCAGAAAGTGCTTTGGTAGCACAGAGGAAGCATGGATTCGCTGGGGGCTCAGGGTGGGCATCACATTTGAACTGGGACTGGAAAGTCATATGTAAGAGTTTGTCAGACAGGAAAGTTAAGATGGGATTTCAGACAGAGGAATTCCACACACAAAGGCAAGGACTGAGGAGGGGAATGGTAAATTTGGAAATTGGCAAGTCATTTCATGTACTCTAGTACCTAAATTTTGAGCAATTGTAGTGAGAAGAAGTAAAATTCTTCTGCAAATCACATGCACTCTGATTATAAAATTATCAATCTGAAGTAGATTTAAGTGGAGCAGCATGGATCATGGAAATAGGGCCAGAGATAGACTAAGACCAAAAAAAAAGGATGATCTGAATTAAAATACTTTGACACATGATTCCAGGGACCCTGGACTATATGAGTTTTCCCTACAATCCACTGCAAAATCAGTGGATGTTAATGTTAGAATCACAATATGTAATATTTGTAACTAAGTATGCTATTATGATTCACATATTAATTCCAAAATGCAAATTCAATTATTTTCACTAAATCCTTTTGCTATGCTTGTAATGACCTCAGGTGAACATAGCCTTCAAGTATTGATAAGGAGAGGTATAAGAAATGGGTAGAGCCCATTGATATTTGCCCAGTGGATAGAACAGAGAGGCCCTTATAGAATGGTGTCTGCAAAAGATCTGGTATATAGTAAGCACTCAATAAATGGTAGCTGAATGGTGACAAAAGGACATATAAAAATAACACGTGAAAATTCACAGGGTAGCCCAGGAAAACTCTGGGCCGGCTGTCTGGCCCAAAGTAGGCAGAAGTCGGATAAGGAAAGTTGAAAACCCAGGTCTGTGTCTGCACGTTAGAACCCAGGTCTACAGTGTCTGTGTGGCGCCAGAACCCCGAGCTAAGACATTAACATGAGATGCAGTAGGGGGGCATTGCAAACCCTAGGCGCTTCAGCAGACGCAAATGTCGAACTGTCCTGTGAAGAGAATTCACAGCCTTCATAAAACCTCCTCAAAAAAGGGGGAAACTTTTATAGGAATGAGCCCGTAATCAAAAATTGCAAACCACATGAGGAGATAAACTACCGTAAAGGAAAGTCAGGAGGCCTAAGAACTGGAAATAATGGAACGTTCTAAAAATGATTTGAGGACAAGGGATTTGAGGATGATGCAGACATCTGCCCACACACTAGCCTGAATCGAAAACGGTTAAGAGCAATAAAAGGTAACTCCATCTGCACATTCTTTAATCTTGATTTGTGGACTAAGATATCAAAGTCAAAATGATCTTAGATACCTATCTGGCCTAAACCTGCCCAATCTTGTGAAACCAGTGTTGATAAGTTTATCTTAGAAAAGACAGAGAGATGAAAAATGCAAACTTGAAACTGGCCTCTCCTTTTGCCCCGTCAATTAGACCAGCCCTGAAACTGCCATCGACACAGGGACCTCTATGCGCCAGCCGCTGCTCCCACTCGGTTTGAGTGTAGACTTCTCCATTTGCTTTGTTAGTAAGATATGTCAAACCCCAACCAAAACTCAAAAAAAAAATAAAGTTTTTTTGTACCTCACTGTTTCATTAAAACAACATTCCAAAAAGGCTTTACATGGTTTATTTTTACCTAAAGAATTCTAACTGTTTCTGTGACTGTCAAGCTGTAGTAGGTTGTCAAAGGGCAAGACAACAGCACGGAAGCAGGCGCTCCAAATGCTTGTGTGTCCGTCCAGATCTTTCTCGGGGGTAGTAGTTGCTGAACTTGGGGGTTTTATGGATGAACAAGATTTCAAACTAACATTGAAGTAGTGATATACAATGGCCATCTAATTATTTGCTAAATAAGAATGTTCCAAAAAATGTCTGCTACTTCCATAATCTCATGTTTAAAAGAGTATTTTGGCAATCAAAATAAGAAAGAACGTAATCTCAGAAAGAAAAAAGCAAGATAGTCCTCAAATTTGCATAAGGCAGCTTTATCTGAAAACATTACAGCACCCTCGTTTTCCCCATTTGCCACAAACTGGTAGAGTATTGGTCATGGTTTCAGGTTCAGTACTTTCCAGCGTGGGGATGTAGAGTTGTGCCCTCTGACCTCTGATTTCAAAGCAGGGGGTGGACAACTCTAAGCAGGGGATATCAACTTTGGTATGTATTTAACCTGAACATGGACAGCCTCTGTACCTCCTGACCCACCGTTGTAACTAGACTGACTATAAAACAATGGGAGTTTAGAGATTTGGTCTTTGTGGTTTTCATAGCATTTACATACATATGCATTCTCTCCTTCAATCTAAAAAGGAAAGAAAGAACATAAAAACCCTACTGCAAGAAGGTGTTATATTTATGCCTGTCATACAGATGAAGAAACTGAAATTCAGAGTATTCATTTACTCATTCATATGCTTGTACAATCAACAAATATTTATTCAGTGTCTCTGTGCCCTGTAGCACTGTGCTAATTTGCAGTGATGTTAAGATGAATTAAAAAACCATATTTTTTATTTACTCAAATTATACAGGTAGTTGGTGCAGAGCTGGGACTGGAGCCCAGGTATTTTGTGCTGTTTCTAGTAAATCATGCCACCCACTACCTCTCTCTCTTCGTTCTGGACAGTTCTCTCTACCCCAGACAACCGTCCTGCTCCCCCTGACACTGTCTGAGCTCCCCTACCTTGGCAAATTGAGATGTGTTCAACATCCATTGCTATGCTCAATATTTATTTAAAGTAATTGAACTTTGGACTGGGGTTGGTGGTGGGGAGAGCGAATGGGGAGCAGGACTGCTGGAGACAGTGCCCAATCAGCAAAATAAAAGCCCTCCCCCCCCCCCCCCCCCCCCGTCACTCCCCTCCAGCTAACCCGGAAGTTCAGAGACTAGATGTTATTTGAACACGGACATGCTTACAAATCCTGTCCCGACCACCCCAAGTAATTTATCACAATATTCCTCTTAAACATATGTAGTTTTTTCCCTGAAAGGAGAGCCAGTAAGTACAGTACAAATTTCTCCAGTTCCTTATGTTCCAGCAATGCCTTAGTTTAACACCCTGATTGCCCACCCCTCAATCATTCTCTGCCAAAACCCATTCTTATTATGCACCACCCAATTCAAACCATATTTTTTCCAAAAAGACTACTTTGATGCACTTAGAACATTTTATTCTCACAGCTTGATCTCCACAAATCTCAGCATCTGGTGTCCATATATTCCAGGATTAAGCCTGCATCCACCAGCGTATAATTGGGTGGATGTGTGTCCTGGTGGCATAGATGTTGTGATTTTGAATGTCACTCTTACATATATTGCTATGTAGTCACTTGCATTTGCAAAATCTTTGTAGATACATCAGAAAGCAGTTCCAAATAGAAATAGATATATAGATATTTATCATATGTCTAGTGCACTGTCAATGTATTGTTATGAATTTGTTCATGACAATTTTGAAATTAAGAGGAAAAGAGAAATACTAGCCTCAATCCTCCTTCACTTACAACTCCACTCTACTCTCTGTTTAATGAGCTGTTTAAATCCTTCTATTTTTCTGAAAATAGGATATAATTGATGCCATATCTGAATATATATTTGATGTGCCTTGAAATGTGCCAGTTCAACAAAGAGAAATCTGCTGCCACTTTCCTGTTAGGTGGCCCTATATGTGTATAGGTGCTTTGTCGCAAATGCCTCATAGGAGTAAGCCTTCCTTTCTAAGGCTTATAGGACACCTTTTCAATTGCGTGCAAGCTCCTCTGTGGAAAAATTGTGCAGCGCTTTCCAACTCTTCGCACTGTGGTCTCCACAACTTTATCAGAGACATTGATAAAAAGTACTGTACCACCGTAAATCATGCAAGATGCCAAGACATACTGGCTTGGCAATCAAGTCCATATGACCCTGGATGATGTGAGCTCTCATGTGCATTCTTAGACTTTGTACTAAAGGACATTGAATAAGTACAGTCACAAGATAATCCTAAGTCTTGTAGTATCTTCTGTCTTCATCCTCAAAAATGTTTTGCATAAATTGGGCAACCAATAAATATTTGTCGAATAAAATTGAAGAATTGAGTGAATGAAATTAGACCCTTTGCAGCCCAGGGATTGCTAATATCCTCATATTTAAAAGATAATGAGATTAAATGATGAGAATTGTACTTTTTAATCCTAGCACTGGTCCTGGGAAAAGAGATCTTGGGTCCTATGGATTGTCAGTAACTTATGCTTCTCTTTAAACCTTCCCACTTTGCTTATTTCAAGATAGAATTAAACCCTATCAGCATGTGAATTTCAAGAAGTAGGTTAATTTGGAGGGGGGAAAAATAGTCTCCAAAGCAGCCATTCCAAAAAGAATATCAACTCAGTTTCTTGCATGAAAGCCATATTTGATTACTTGTTTAGTTCCTCCAACCCTTGTTACTTCTTTTTCTCTTCCCCACTTGAATAATAGTTAGTAGAAGGTAATATATCAAAATCCCGTCTCCCGTCGTTCCCGCCATAATAACAGGAATCCAGAATCACGGCACTCCAAAGTCCATATACTAAATCTGGTTACTTTTCCACCTTCCCAAGAAGTAGAAGCTTCCTGCAGAGATAGTGACTAGAAGAGGCATGGAACCTGAATAAAATCCTCCAAGGCCCATGAAATCATACAAAGAGGCACCTATTTTCTGATAGTGGCACACATTTTGTAGCCTGGGTGGATAGGAAAGAGATACCAGATATGGGAGTGGGATGTAAAAAGGTAAGGGAAAGGGCATTAAAACTGAACCTGACATTCCTCCTTCCTCCAAATGATGAGAAGGCTTGCTGCAGAGATTTATTTGCAATAATAAGCTCTTATTTCAAAATGCAATTACACGTGGGATCATTAAGCCCACAACACTGGAGATCGCATTAAACTCAGTTAAGTCCTCTGCAATCAGAGTCATTATTTTGGGATGGGGAAGGAAAAAAAAACGTGCATTTCAGTTAAGGAGGAATGAAAAGGAAAATAATCTAGAATAGTGTTTCCCAAATCTGCTGCATAAGAAGCATCAGAGAAGCTTGCTGAAAACACAGATTTTTTCCCCCTCGTTCTTCCCATCTCATTCTTTTTCTGAATCAGGGGGGAGGTGTTGATATTTTTAAAAGCTTCCTGGGTCATCTGATGCTGCCAGCCCAGGAATGAGCTTTGAGTAAGCCCAGGTCTTGGACACTGGTTTATTGCCCTGATCAAGTTTGACATCGAACTTGACGTTGCACTGGGGTTGATTGGGACTAATACACTTACAGAGTTCATAAGAAATTTATGTATAAACCAGAAGGCCAGCTCACTAATTACAAAGAGGAGCAGTCCTTCTCCAAGGTCAAAATGCTAATGTTTGCCATGCAAAATACCTGGACAACCACACTTTTAATCAGAGGGTTGCCTGTGATTGACATGTGAACTCAGGTCAAAGGGGGGCTGCCAGTGGCCTTTTCATGCAGGAAGCATGGTGAACAGTCCTTGTGCTAGATGCCTCGGACTAGATCTGCTTAACCTTGGCCAGAGCTGGGGAAACTGCCAAATGCTTTCCCTCAGACATTCTGCTTTTAGAATCTATGAAGACAATCACTCTCTCTGGCCACCTAGTCTCACTCCATGTGTCCACACCACCAATATCTTGGTGACTCCTTAGATGAGCAAACTTATTTTGTATCCATCTGTTCTGATCTGGTGTTTGACCTTGTGGAGCTTATACTCTAGTGAGGAGGAGACATATGGTAAGTGCATCTTAAGAATCAAAAAGAAAAAAGAGAAAGCGTGAGTGCTTTAAAGAAACAAAACTAAAGCAACGGTACAAAGAGACTTGGGCTGGGAATTGATTAAGAAAGGCTTCTCTGAAGATGTGACACCTGAGTTGAGACCCAGAACCTTGTAACTATACTCACAACACATATTTATTGCCCAGGTAATGCAGAATTTTATATCTGCATTATAAATACAGACATTGTTTAGCTAAAGGAATCAGTATATGTTTTTGTCAAACTTGTTATGAACAGCTAATAGGGAAAATACTCATTTAAATAGTTTGAAAACTCTTCCACTACTAAACAAGAGGAATGCTAGATAAAATATGACAAATGTTTATAAATATGCTATTTTTAAATGAAACATTTTTTTTCAATGAAGAAATGAGTTCACAATAAAGAGAAATACCCAGTCACCAAAAATAGTGAGGAATATGAAATCGAGTGAGGTCAATACGAGCACTGACGTGTCAGCTGCTATAAAGAAGGAGGCTGGATACTAATCCCTGTATAGGACTGGAGATTTAAAAAAAGAGCCCAAGACAGGAAGGTAGAACTGAAACCACAACATGAAGCCAGAATGAAGCAGCACAATTTTTTTTTAAATTTTTAATTGATTTTTTAGAGAGAGAGGAAGGGAGGAAGGAAGATTAAGAGAGGGAGAGGAACATCAGTTCATTGTTCCACCGAACCATGCGTTCATTAGTTAGTTGTTGTATGTGCCCTGACCAGGGATCAGACCTACAACCCTGATGTATTAGGATGATGCTCTAACCAACTGAGCTACCCAGATAGCGGTTGGGGGAGGGGGGTGGATTTTAAACCATATATTAGCTTTGTGTAAGGGATTTTTAAAAAAGATATCCCTGAGGATTTACAGCCATGTAACTATCTGGTTCTCAAATTCATGCTATGAGAAAAATCTAGGAAACTTTAAATTGAGAGAATAGCATAAAAATTAGTGTTTAGCTGATGATGCCCCTGGAGCACCTTACAAAAACAAATGTAAAACCTCTCCTGCCCTGGCCGGTGTAGCTCAGTGGATTGAGCACGGGCTGGGAACCAGAGGGTCCCGGTTCGATTCCCAGTCAGGGCACATGCCTGGGTTGCAGGCCGGGTCCCCAGTGAGGGCCATGTGAGAGGCAACCATACATCGCTGTTTCTCTCCCTCTCTCCTTCCCTTCCCCTCTCTCTAAAAATAAATAAATAAAATCTTAAAAAAAAAGAGTTAAAAAAAAAACAAAAACCTCTCCTGAAGAATATCTTCTTACCATAGTCTCTTTAGGGGGCTCCAAAGATTAAACTCCAATGAAGGCAAGTTCACAATCTAAAAGTGTAAAACATATGAGGAAACAATACTATACAAAAGATGTAGCAAACAGTGGAGGCAGAATTAAATGCTGAAATACTATAAATATTGAATATAAACTATACAAAAGAATTAAAAGGATAAAATATATTTTTAAAAGTTTTTAAGAAAAAAGTACAAAAGTTTCTGGAAAAAAGATCATTCAGACTCTGAAAATAGAGCCAAGTAGAACTTTTAGAAATTAAAAGAGTATGGCAATAAAAGTTTAAAATTTACTGAAGGGAAAATATTTGCATATCACGTATGTAACAAAGGACTTGTATCTGGAATAAATAAAAAACTCTCCGATAAACTATTGATAAACACAACAATTTGGATAGATCATAAAATCATTAACTGAGTTTTATAAGGATAATATGAAAGGGTTACAAATTATTCAGCTCTATTTACATAAAATTCTCAAAATGACAAAATTAGAGAAGTAGAAAACAGACAGTGGTTGTCCAGGGTAAAGAGAAGGGGAAGGAGGGTGTGATTATAAAGAGGCATTACGACGGAGTTCCTCTGTGATAACGCATTTTATGTTAGTCATGGTGTTAGTTATATGAATCCATACTTGTGATAATATGCCATGGAATTATACATAAAGACATTAAATATGAGTATATGCAAAAACTTGTGAAATCTGTAGTCTAGTTGATGGTATTGTGCCAATCAATTTCTTGGCTTTAGTAATGTACTCTAGTTATTTAATAGGTCACCTTGGGGAAAACATCATAATGGATATACATGAGTTGTCTAAATTTTTTCAACTTCCTATGATTCTACAATTATTTAAACATAAAAGTTACTTCAAAATCTTAAAGCTATGAAATATGTATATTTAAAAGCTCAGTGGACACATTCACAACAGATAAGTCACAGAAAAAGGAGAATGATTGATGGGAAGACTGACCTGAAGAGATCATCCAAAGTCAATCAGCCCAGAAAGATGAAAAATATAAAAACAGTAGGAGACGTGGAGGACAAAATAATATGTCTTGCATGAATCAAATAGGGTTTGCAGAAAGAAAAAAAAAATGTACAAAAAAAAAGGAAAGAATATTTGAATAGGTAAAGACTGAGTTTTACAAAATTGATGAAAGCTATGAGTCTTCAGATTCAAGAAGCACAACCATTTGCAAATAGGATAAATAACAATAAACTCGCCCTCAGACAGATTATAATGAAACTACAGAATACCAAGGAAAAAAGAGATTTTAAAAAAACAACAAGCTAGTTCTATCTGTCGCTGGTCACACTTTTATTTTCAATGAAAACCATTTGCCTGGGGTTCCTCTTTTACTTGTATTTGAAATCTGCTATTCAAGTGCACTGGAATCTAAGAATGTCTAGAGTTTATTACTTTGGGGAAAAATTTAAAAACACCCTAGACTGTCTAAACTTTGGTGCAATTTCAGTAATAAAAGCTGAGTAAATATGACGAGTACTAGATCCTGCTGGCCAAGAACCCAACAAGCAGTAAGTCTGACTTAGTTTCACTCAACTTGTTTTTGTTGCTGTAAGCAGTGAATGAGTGAAACCCATCCTTCCTCCCAGCCTGGTCTGTGGTTACAGTTCCTGTTGGGCGCAGTGAAAGCTCAGGGCAAATGCCCCTTAGTCAATCTGTTGAGCTCAGAGGCTGCAGGTTTGTCCTGCACGTACCTTCCACTTGGGCTACCAAACTCTGGCTTTGAATTGGGAAAAGTGGACTAAGACAGAGAAGGATAATGCTGCTGTTATTTTTCTTCTTATCTCTTGTATCTAGAGGTCATGAGGCTTTTCTAGGGATCAGGTGATTTCAGTTAAAGTTCAAATGCAGTGTGATTTACAATATAGACCAATGGGGTGAGAATGGAAAGCTTTGTTTCTGACTTTTCTAGAAATATCTTAGCTCTCTGAGTCTTGTTTTTACTCATCTCTAAGATGGTGCAAAAATGAACCCTAACCTACTGCTTATATCGGAAGAAAAAGTGTTACATAGTCTTGCTCTACTACAACTTCAGGAAAAATGGAAATCATTCTTTTATTTTTTTTTCTATAAAAATTTATTAGGGGCTACCTTGGTCAAGTTAAAAAAAATTCCTTGAGGATTAATTGTGTCGATGTAGAAGGATCATCCATCTCTTCCTGTCTGAATTCTTACTTAATTAGTACGTCAAGGTAGAGGCGCCTTTCCTTCAAAAGCGGGGACATACACATGGAGCAGGTTCTGAAAGAAAAGGAGCCGTGCAACAAATCTTACAATTTCCCCACTTGGGGGATTTCTGTGACCCTTCTCCATTGGACACCCTACCCATTCTTCAAACTGTCCGTGCTCCGTTGGACTCCAACAAATATATTTCTACAAACAGCAACTAGAAAGGAATTATTAAAGCAAATTGTGAACTCCCAATTCTAGGAGGATGAATAACCACGATGAACTTTGTTGGGAGGAAGGCCGTATATTCTCTTTCCACATCTGCATCCTTAGGCACACGGACGCAAAAGGTACCCAGACGGACCTCTTGGTCTGGAATGGAGGCTCCGCTCTGTTCCCCAAGGGCTGCATGAGTGGGCCTGCTGATGCCAACCAAAGATGACTTAGCCTCTGGCCAGAGGTTATCCTGATACCTTCTTGGGTGAATTTTTAATAAGAAAAGATTTGACCTAAAGTTCACAATAGAGACATATGCAAGATTTTTTTACTTAATCTTTATACTTATTGGCTCTTCGCTGTTTTTTCCTCTCTCATCCATTTGCCTACTCTCTCTTCTCCCTCTCTCTAGAGTTCTTTGTTCTCCCATCCTTTACGTTAAGTGTTGAAATCCTTTCAAAAATTGCTGTGAAATTAAAACAATGAGGAAATGGAAAATTGCTGCCACACTCAGCCTAGGAAATGATTGGAAATTCTGACAATATTAAATAAATATACATATGTTTTACTATTACTGTACATCACACAGTAAACTGCAGCTGGCTAACATCACCCCTACTTCTGAAAAGTAAACATTGTGGCAATAAACGTTCCAAGATGACATGGAAGTATTTTCATTTTTTAAATTTCCTATCCAGATGATACACATAGAGTTGCTATTTCACTCATCCTGGAGAACAAATTATTCTACCAGGTTATATCCTTCATTTAAACAAACCTAGTCTAGGCTCTGTTTGTTTCGATACTACCTGCAGCTGTTGCTTAAGTTTTTGCTACATAACTACTCTTTATTCAAATTCTCTCACTTGTTAGGGGACTTACCCAGTTATCTCTCACATTCACGTGATGACTCTTACATTTTGCTTTTTCAGCTAAATGGAGGCAGCTTTCAGTCCTAACCAAAATAATTGCATGACGCTAATTACATTTCTGTGAACCATCAAAATAAAGTCTGTGGAAGAGTAAATGGAAAATGCGCATCAAATCTCATCATTGCAATTTCAAGTCTCTTGAAACTAAGGATCTTAAAACTGGAGGAAGCACAAATATAGGCACCCTCTTGGTTATGAACAGTGATAGTAAAAACAGCTGAGAGTATGAGTGCTCCTCATGGGCCCAGCCCACTCTGAGAGCCATATTCGATATGTAATATCAGCCCCTTTCACAGATAAGAAACTTGAGGCCCAGAGAGGTTAAGCTGCTTAGCCAAGGCATTTCAACAAATAAATAATGCAGCCTGAATTTAAACCCAGGTATTCTGACTCCAGAGCCCATGCTTGAATCACTACACCATCCTCTTGTTATGAAAGCTATTTCTCTACCTTCACATGTATTTTTTTCAAGAAGTTCAACATCCTATGTACTAGATAAAGGAGAAAGAAGACAGGCAGGAACCTCCTTTTCTTGCTCTGATCCTGGTCCTCCTTTCACCTCTTCAACCTTCTCCCCTCCCCGCTCTTCCAGCGTCACAGTAAATAGAAGTCCCTTGTAGGGCATCCAATGCCATAGCAGCTGCCTTTCCTGTTAAGGTTTGTTTAAAAATACGGTCTCAGTCTTCTAGCAGTTTAGAATTCAAATAAACAATATAAACAGGCTTATAATTTATAATCCAAAGAAACAATACGGAGGCATGTGACAAGAACATTTAGCCACCAAGAAGAAACATGAGAAAGAGACAAACTTTGAACCAAATCTGACAATAAAGCAATGAAATTTGAGCTGTGTAGCTGATAAGCAGCCTCTGACGGCAATTCCAGAGCCAAATGCCACAGGGTTTCTGCCCACTGGCGGTGACAGCTGTGAAATGACAGAGGTTACTTGGAGTATTGGTGTGAAAGAATCCCATTCTTTTACACATGCGCCTTGAACATCAAATGGCATTGGCCTCTCCAGTCAGTTTAACTGGCTCTCCCTATATCCCCTTCTTCCTTTACAGCTGTGTTTGTTCCTTTGGTCCAGGTATTCGTTTGCAGCTCTTATGGAGCATGTCTTAGAACACACTGTAGCACTCACTCTGAGGACCACTAACAGCTAAAGGCAAAGCGCCCCTTCTCAAGGAGCTTCCACAGGACCATCTTTTTACGTGCAAATCTGATCCCACTCATTACATTTAAAACCATCCAATGGCGGACAAAATCTACACAGGGCCTCCCTGAAGCTCTGAGTGGATACGGCCCTGCCTTCTCTCCAGCCGCAGCATCTCATCCGCGATCCCTTCTGTTCACAGCTCTCCAACCTTTTGTCAGCTCCTTGAATGAGCCAAACCTGGCTTTCAGTTTTATTGTCTGAAAACATCCTCTTTCACCATCCAGAACCCTTGTCATGGATTCATAGATGTGTGCTCCCGTGATGATTGGTTAGTGTTCATCTCCCATTGAACTGGACATTGCCAGAGTGTGAGGAGGAGGGTAGGGGTCCCCAAAGAGATAAGACAGGAAAATGTCAGCTGAGGTCAGATTGTGAAGATTTGCTGAGGTGCCAGACTGAGAACACTGGATATGATTTTGTGTGCTTTGGGGAGTCATTAACAGCGTTTGAGCAATGAAGCAAGGTGATCAGAAGTCTGCTTTAGAAGAAGAGTCCAATAACAATAAACAAGATGGGCTGGAGAAGGACAGAGCAGGGCCCAGCTAGGAGGCTGTTGTGGTAGTCTGAGTAAGAGGGTGCCCAGGGGGAGTGGGGAGAAGGAGTGGACGGTCAGGAGACTTGGCCAAATCGATGTGTGGTCTTTGTTCAGTTATGGGAACTGAGGGACAGGGAGAATCCAAAAAGGTTCTAGGTTTTCCAATCGGGGTGTCGGAGCTTAAGTGACTTCATGAATAGACATAGGAAGGTTAGAGGAGGAAGCCCCTTTGCAAATAAGATGAGAGAGTCAGTTCTGGAATTGTTCAGCTGGAGGTGTGACTGGGCGTTGAACATGTGGGACTGAAGTGCGGGAGACAGGTCATGGCCAGGGAAGATGTGGCGCCATGTGCACTGAGATGGCATTCACGAATAAGGTGGCGGGAGGAGGAGAAAAGGAGCTGGAAAGTGAAAGAGCTTCCGGAGAGAGAGCCTAGAATTAGGGAGGCCAAGGGAAGGGGAATTCAAGCGGGAGGCCAAGATCAGTAATGCAAAGTGCTCTGCCGTGAGCTGGAAGATGACACCTGAGAAAAGCCCATTGAAATCTCCAGTTACGGGAGGTCTGAGGGAGCAGGGTCAATGAATAGAGTTTTGAGAGTAAAAGCTAAATTGTGGGGATTTTATTAAGACTATCAAGGTCATCAGGCCTTTTACTGCCCTCTGCTGCTGAACTTGATTTAATTAACAGCAGTGTTTACTGATCACCTGCCACGAATAAGATACTTTATGCTATTTTAATTACTTTTACCACAGTCTTGTGAAAAACTTTTCACTCATCTTAGTATTTGAGTATCCATTATTACATAGTTTACACTTAAAAACAAAACCCGGGGAAGAGCCTTATCTTCCCTAAGGACACATAGTGAGTGAAGCCACGAGACTCTAAAGAGGAACCACCTGCTTTATTCACCATCATCTATGTCTAGATAGCAATGCTTGGCATATAGGGTGATTTTTTTGATAAATGAATGAATGAAGTTGGGCATTAAAATTAATTTCAACATCCACAAGCCTTCCAGATATAACCTGCTGTCTCTCACATTTATTCTAACAGAAAGGATTGTCCCATTGCCAATTGTTTTTCCAAAAATTCTCTTTAGATCCTAGAGTGAAGAAATGTACTTTGTGGCATGTTATTTTTGAATAAAAGTATGTGATTATAACTTCACTTTGCAAATTACCCAGCTATTAAATCAAACAACCAAGTCAATCACAGCTAAATTTATCTTAAAGCAGTTTTGCTTTCTAGATCGTGTGTAAGCCAAAGCTTATGAGCAAGTAAATATGTATGAAATTTAAGAAACATGTTTCAGGAAGGAAGAATCCCAAGAATCAATCATGGGCCAAATTGTTTCAAATTATGGGAAACAACTTTTCACATATGTTTTTAGAGAAAATTATTTTCCTAAGGTGACATTCCTTCATATATATTTCAGAAGGAAACTTCAGAGGAAATAGTGGTCACATATTTGAAACTAAGTATTAGAATTTGAAAAAAAAAGATTCAAATTTAACTTCTATAGGATATAAATTTTGACTCCTCTTAATGAGAACATTTGGAGGAGGCATTTCCTAAGAAGGAAGATTTGAACCACAGCAATCTATTTGCTCCTGTTATGGGAGGCTGGCATCATGCCGATTTTTGACTTCTTCTACTTAGTCCAGATTCAGCTGGGAGCTGAGGGGCTGGATGGTGCATTAAAAAGCATTGTAGCTGGAAACAAATTTCAGGTCTACCTCTAATTAAGTGCAAGTCTGGATTGTCAATTAGACCATTTAAATATCAGTTTTCCCATTTGTAATATGAGATTGAAAGTGGTTGATCGCCCTAATTTACAGAGTTGTTTTAAAGGTAAAAGCAGGTAACATAAATATAAAATTGATGATAAACGTCAAAGCACCACACAAATACAGTATCCTCATTATTGCCTCTTTCCTGAAAGATGCTTCTAATCTGTCCCCATCCAAACAGTCTTCAGCTGTCACGTTGCCGTTGGGTTTTCTTTGTGTCATCACATTACTGAAACACAGAACTGAGTAGCTCTTCTAGAAGTTTCCAGGCAAGGCTGTCCTTAAGCACTGTGGAATGATAATGGTCTCCACTCATCCCATAAAGCTCTAGAATTGCAGGTGTGTCTGCCTGCCTTCTAGGAGCTTCTAGATGTTCCTGAGGTTTTGAACCCCCATTAGACTGCTAAAATCATTGATCCCCTGCACATTTGAGTATACGATTCCTCAAACTTGAGGTGCAAACCCCCGTTGGTATGTTTCCCAAAATAAAATGCAAGGAAACCAACGTGAGGGTTAGCTCTGGGAGTACCTTCCCAACCAGGAAGGCCTCTGAACCCTGGAGTCTGGCCTGCGGCTCCTTTCAGAGACCTGATCCTCCGCAGCAGGACCCTCCCACTGTGCCCAGGCGGGTGCAGGAGATGGCTGGAAACAGGCCTCCCTCCCGGGAAGCCAGTTGCCTTCTCACTGGCTGAGCACTGAGGCCGCTGTCTCTCCAGTTGCTAGAAGCCTGATCTCCAGCCGTACATAAAGGGGATAATGATCTCTGATCAGGGCCTCCCCAGTCGGGATGCCCCTTGAGTGGCTCTGAGTGCAAGCTGAGACACTTAGATGGTGAGTAGGAGAGGGCAGGAGCAGCACAAACAGCCACCAGAAAGTCCTGGGAGAAGCCCACAGTGTTAGGTCTCAGGTTCACTTTGGAGGATTACCTGGAGTACGGCGACAGGGGACAGTGGCAAGGTCTGCCAACAAAGATAATCGTTACCATACATTTATTCAACCTTTTTTGAGTTCCAGGAATTCTAAATGCATTATTTCATTTAGTCTGCACGACAGTTAATCCTACTAGGTAGATATTTATGGCACCCCTTTTACAGATCAGTAACCTGAGGCCTAGAGTCTCATTTATACAAAGTATTTATTGAGCACCTAGTGTTTTTCAGGCACTGAGAATACAGCAATGAATACAGCTCAATACTGTTGAAGAACTAATGGCCAAGAGGAGATCAAATAACTCGCCTAGCACAGTGTTGCTGACAAAATTTAAGAGCCAGGATTTAAATATGGATGTGTTCAGCTTAAAGTATTCCGGTCTGGCTTTCAAGGCCACAATGACTTGAATTCATTCATTTTTTCCCTCATTCATTCAGTCCACAGTAAAGTAGTAAGCACCTACTCTGTGCCAGGCATAATACCAGGGAGAAGATGGGCAAAGTGAGGGGTTGAATCAGGCACAGTCGGTTCCTGTCTCCATGGAGCTTACACCCTGCTGCCCGCCACCAGGACCCCTGCCAGCGAAGGGTGACTCTCTCCTCTCCGAGGGAGCTGGGCCCTATTACTCATTTTAGGCGGGTTCACCAAGACCCTAGGTCACTCTGGTTACATCAGGCACTACACTGGGGACACTTCTAGCTGATTTTTCTTTCCATTTATGGGCAAAACCATTTTTTTGTTGTTAGAGAAAATGTCGATTCTGGTTAGATGAGATCATTTATAAATGTGACTGATATAAGTAAATAAATTAAATTAAAGCAAAGGGACAGTTTTCCTGTGTTTTCCAAAGCAAGTACCCCCTGAGATCCAGTCTCTGGGTCTTCATGACCTAGATTCTCCTTAAGGACTAAAGGTACAGGCACGGCAGCCTTTGTCCTTAGCTACGTCAGAGCCTCCGCAGGATTCACACACGCCCCTGTGCCACCGGCTGCCCACGCCTTACTTGGGCTGGAATCATATTTCTCCGACCAAGTTGCCAGGATTGTGTGCGCCATCAATCTGATTAGCGAGCAAATGACGGCATCGATCCCTGCTGCTAGCCGGAAGCAGATTTCTCCGCTCAAACGCCCGCGCCCCGCTGCAAACAGAGGCGTCAGCAGCCCCCCAGCTCCACCTGTTGACTACTTCAGGCAACTGTCACCTGCTCTCCAAGAGTCTTCTTCAGTGCCCCCGAGGCTCTGCTTCTTTTTATTCCATTTTCCTTTAGCCTTTTGACTTCGGGATTAATTTTAGGATTCGGTTATGCGCGACTAACCCTTGCATCAAGACAGTGTAATTTCATTTTTGTCCTCAGCATGGAGAAAGGAAATTGTTGGTGTCATTATTCCCTCGTCATACCAAAGAGGTGGCCAGGTGCTTCTGTGATTCAGGCTTCCGAGAGGAAAACTGCAGTCATTATCATACCTATTCCTTTTGTCACCTCTGCCGGCTGCTGCTTGTGGCACCTGTTGTTGTCCTTTGTCCTGGCTTTACTCACTTTTCTGATGTCCCAGGAAAGCCCACACATACCACCCTCCATCCCCAGTGATGGCTGGACAGTCCCTCCTCACCTACAGTTTGTCTGGACTGTCTTACTGTGGTGCTGGAATGTTCTATTTGCTGTTTACCCAGCTCTTTTTCTGTAATTCTCCCAGCCTTTTTGCTCCGCACATCAAGTTAATCAAAAATATTTTGATGCCTGGATGCCTGGATATCTACCTGCCTTAGCCACTGCTATTCCACAACAAACAGGTGCCAGTGAGAAAGA
>PVJI01028231.1:0-16847 GCA_004026765.1 Micronycteris hirsuta
TTTTTTTAATCTAATTAACTTTTCCCTGAATTCCAGCCCTCTTACCTACACTTTGTTCTCCTTATAAAAAGGGCCATTTTAAAATGGAATTTAAGGTGGTCTGTTAGGGTACGAACCCGCCATCTTCTCAGACCGCCAACCATCTGAATAAAACGCCCATAAAGATTCAACCCCTGTCTCTGCTGATTGGGTCTGGTAGTGACAGGCAGCCCGAACTCCCAACTCCCAACTCCCGTGTCTGTTCCGGTTCACAACCCAGGTATGCGCCCTGACTGGGAGCGGAAGACGACGCTAAGCAGCTGAGCTACCCAGGAAGGCCGGTTTCCCTTTGGTTTCCACGTGGCTTATTCCTTTGACTCCTTTAGGTCTCTGTTCCAATGTCATCTTAGAAAGGCCTGCCCTGACGACCGCATCTAAATGAATACATGAATGCATTCATTGATGCCATCATCCCCTAAGCCTGCCGCCTGGTAAGACCATACCTGGAGGAGGATTTTTCTGAAAAAGGCAAACGACGACAAAACCTGTATTTGAACCAGGTTGAGGCCAGGGGGTGCGTAATCTGGTCTCCGTGCCCGCTGCTCAGCCAGGGCCCAAGAACTCGATTGAAATGGGTAATTGCTGTGGCTATTCGGCTGCCCTCTGCAGGCTCCCTGGTCTGGAAAGCGGAAGAGCTGCAGTAGCCTTTGCTCTAATAATTGACACAAACACACACCCACACACGCACACCCCACCGCAGGATGCAGTCAAGCTTTCTGTCAAATAGCAGGGCAGACACACGAGGGCATAAACAAGGGTAGTTTCATTTGCAACTTCTAAGCCACAAAAGCAACATCAACCAAGTAAAAGCTAAAACAGATAAGAATTTTCTAGGACTTCTCGGTACTGTAAATGATTACTGTGAGTTCTTCTAGAAGAATCTGGTTTATTTTTTCCTAAACAGGCGGCCCCAGGCCCTTTCTGTACTTTTTAATTTAATTTTTTTTTTTAAGATTTTATTTATTTATTTTTAGAAAGAGGGGAAGGGAGGGAGAGAAACAGCAATGTATGGTTGCCTCTCACATGGCCCCCACTGGGGACCTGGCCCACAACCCAGGCATGTGCCCTGACGGGGAATCGAACCGGGACCGTCTGGTTCCCAGCCCGCGCTCAATCCACTGAGCTACACCAGCCAGGGCCCTTTCTGTACTTTTGAAGAGACCTGTTGCTTTCAGCCCGGAAGGTAGCAGGGGCGGGAAGGGAATGGCAGCTGGAATATTGTTGCCCTTTTTGCCCTTCCCTAGGAGAAGGCCCTGAAGCAGCAAACGCTCCCCAGGTCAGCACAAAGGCTATGGGGGTGGGAAGGCTGAGGCAGTGAGCTTGCTCCAACTTTTCCTAATGCTTTTCCTAAAACCTTAGTTCCTCTCCTTTTGAGTGGGTGGGGAGCTGGGGTAAGGCCCTGTTGATTTGCTTATCATTCCTGCATCTGTCCATTGGTTTATCTAGTCATTCATTTACGTTGATGAGTTATTTTCACGTGTTCTCTGAGTCCAGCACTGCTCTTGATGCTGGGAAGGAGCCCCCAGCTTGGCCCATAGACTGGGGTGGGCTAAAAGGCAGGGGTCCTTCCAAAAATGTTTCATGATAAAACTAGAAGTAACAGGATTTTAAAAGTTAGATCATCACATTCTAAAGTTCACATGTAGAAGTAAATACATGAGAACATTCCTGAAGAAGAAAAGTAACATAGTCCTAACAGATATTATATACCTTCGATAATAGTACAGTTACGAGGATTTTGTGAAGAGAACAAAGTGGAACGCTCACGAACAGACCCAAATCTGAGAAAGCAATGCGCCCCGAGGATGGGGCCTCCCGAAGCAGAGAAGGGGTGAGCCATTCCACAAATCCTGCAGGACCACTGGGCACCACCTGGGGAAATCAGGATCGCCACACCTGTTAAAAAAACAAGTACATTTGATGATGTGATTGGCTTCAAGCCAATTCATGAGTCGGGCAGCATCCCATTTAGCAATTAGGACATGCAAGTTGTTTTTCACAGTGTCGACGTAGGAAATGTTCAAAGCTGTAGAGAATGTGAGTTTATTTGAACCAAACAGACGACAATTGCTGGGAAGCAAAATCTCAACGGAGGGAGAAACGCTCTGGACAATAGCAGTTCTGCACCTTATCTTAGACATTACGATCCGAGAAGGCGTGAGAGGGTTTCCTGAAACCCATTGGTCAGAGATTAGGGAGGTGGGAGAAAGCAAAGCGTGGAAACCTCTGGGATTGGATAAAAGGTGAAATGATGGACACATGCTTCTTTTACATAGGTGGGTAAAGGATAGTTACAATCAGCAATTAACATAACAATAACAATGAGGGGATTAGTGGTCTCCGCTCTGTGTCTTGTGCCCGGAAGGGCCCAGGGATGTTACCTTCACATTCCAAAGGCTTGTTTTCTTAGCTGCAAAAAGACAATAGACAGGCTTAATTAAGGTAAAGATGGCCTTTTGTTAGGGAAAAATACCAGCCAGGAACTGCTTTTAGTTAGGAAGTTTTCATTTCAGACCATCCTCTGTGGTTACCTCGGGTCTCTGAGTTTGTACGGCCTCCTGGCAGGCCTCCCCAGGGCCTGTCGGGTTTCCCACACACCCTCTTTGGTCCGTGCATGTGTGTGAATGAAGAAATGCAAGGATTGCCCTTGTGTTGAACTTCTCTCGATCATCTAAAACAGAGATGATTCTTCGTTTAGCTTGTTTCCCTATCACACAAAACACCATTAGTCCTACTGGTATGGGCGGGGAGCCAGGGCAGAGTAAATTTCTTAACATCGGATATTCTTCTCATTCATTGCCCAAATATTGTTGGGCACATGCTGTGCCCCAGACACTCTTCTGGGGGATCGGGGTACATCTTGTCGGCACAGGATGTTCAAATGTGTACAGAACGTTATAAGGATTTATTTGAGGCAACCTGAGGACAGTTGCCAGGAAGGGAGACCTCAGACTTCTGCAGAAGAAGAGTTTTGCTGTGCAGGCACTTGAAATTAAGCAGGGAACAAAAGGAAGACGTGGTGAAGGTGGGTGGCGGCAAGGCAGGGTTGGATCACAGGAGGTAACAAGATTGTATGCTCTCTCCAGGGCGGTCACACCTTCGGGGGTATTACCTCCAGTCACTCAAAGATGTGTTCATTTAGATGCACGAGAACAATGGACGGGGTTGGCTTAGAAACCTTTCACTAACGTAGTCATGGGCCTGGGTGTGACCACCTCCCAGGATCTGCCCATTTAGGTCGGCCTGTGCAGTGACTTTACACACCACTCCCTTTTTAGTCCACGACCTGAACAAAACAGGCAAAGCTCCCTGCCCTGCTCGCAGGACTCTGAGGGGTGACAGGCTGCAAGCTTGAAGGACAGAAGATCTAAAATTCTGAACTCAGCCCCGGTTCAGGCCCGCGTGGGCCTTGTGTTCAGTGGCCTGACCGCTGCTGGGCCCTCAAGCTAGCTCCAGGCCAGAACAGACTGTGCCCCACCCTCCCCTGTGTCCCAGGCGCGCTGATTCCTGGGAGGCCCATTGCCCTGCCCCAGGCAAGCAGGTTAGGCTTTGTCCCCTTATAAGGGGCAAGTCACAACCCAGATCGCCTATCCATCCTTCCTTCTCCCTACCTCCTCAGCGGCTTTCGAGGTGGCCAGGAGGATTCCCCCCCGCGTCTTGGCCTCCTTCCAAGACCAGCTTGGTACGTAAGTTCCCTGAACAAACTGATAATCACGGAGTTGTCAGCCTCTCGGGTCTCTCTGCCCTGGGATTTACCTAAGAGTTTGGAGACAGCTTTGGGTTCCATCTTCCCTCCATTTTAGAACCAGGTCTAGATTATTTCTGGAGTTCGGGTCCAGGCAGGTTTTTGAGACTTGTGTCTTTTATAACCTCCTGTGATCCCGCCGAGGGCTCTGAGTTGGGTGCCGCTGTTCCCGCTGAGGGCAATGGCAAAGGGACAAAAAGAAGCCATAATCTATGAGAAGAGTTTCCTAATAGAACTGTTTCCGGTTTTACGTGACCCCTTTTCTTAATGTAAAAGTTTAAAGTCCTTGCTTTTCCTCTCCCCATTAAGAAAATTAATTTATTACTTGACTGGTAATACCTAACAGGCTGCCAGAAAGACACCTGTAGTCCTAGAAAATGAAAGTTAAAAACTGGCGGAAGCAGGGGAGACCATGAAGGAGAGGAACGGGAAGCATCTGGAAAGGAGGTTCTTTGGGAGTTGAATCATACTGCGTGATTCTGGGGAAAGAGAAGGCCAGCCCTGGGTCAGGTTCTGTTAGGAGGTTGTGGGGGGCAATTTAGGAACTGGGTGTCTCGGCACTCTTGCAGAGGTAGGAGGGAGAAATGAAGCAAAAAAAACTTTAATTGCTCAAAAGAAGGCATTGTTAGTCATTTTGCAGCCTTGGTGTGGCCTTGGGAGAAACACTGTTTTCTGTCTGGCTTTGTCACCATCCTGGTTTGTGTCTGTTGGCACCACGTGGTCTGATTATCTACCAGTGGAGCAGATTTTCACTTTCTCAAGGTAAAAACTACAGAAAAGCAGATTTAAGGGTTTACGAAAAACTGCTTATGGAAGCTCAGGATTTAATATGCAGCATCTGAGTGGGCATTCATGGTGAAATAGGATTGGAAACATTTTAAATTTTAGTATTTTTAAACATACTCTTTAAAGCTGGGATATTTCGGACACCTTTGGTTACCATCTATTAAGTATTAACTGCAGTGAGAAGCACAGTGATCAGAGTTTTACATGGATTCATTTACTTTTCTCAATCATCCGGGTAAGTTGTTGAATTTTTTTTTTTTAAAGATTTTATTTATTTTAGAGAGAGGAGAAGGGAGGAAGAAAGAGAGGGAGAAACAGCAATGTATGGTTGCCTCTCACATGGCCCTCACGGGGACCTGGCCTGCAACCTAGGTATGTGCCCTGACTGGGAATCGAACCGGGACCCTTTGGTTCCCAGCCCGCGCTCAATCCACTGAGCTACACCAGCCAGGGCGAATTTTTTTTTAAACTTTTTTTTTTTAGAGATAAAGAAAGCAGCACCACTAAGAGGTAAATTAACTTGCTCAAAGACAAGCAGAGAGGAACGGGAAAAGCCGGGATATCGGTAGAGGGGACTCCAGAGGTTTTGCTGAACCAGCAGGCTAGTCTCTTGGGTAAAGAGAGCATTTACTGTTTACTAGTCTCCAGGCACTAAGCTCAGTGACTGCCATGCTAGTCTTAAAATCCTCACAGTAACCCTGTGAGGTAGAACCTATCACCCCTTTTGAGAGATGGGGAAACTGAGGCTCAGAGACCATGGGTATCGAGCCCAAGTTCACAGTTAGTAACTGGTAGAGCCAGTACGTGGGAAAGTCTGAATTCAAATCCAGATCCCAAGTCCCCGCTCGCTCCCAGCCACTTCTCTGCTTCAGCCTCGGATGGGAAGCATGGTCCAGAGTCAGCGCGTCCTGGGAATCTGGTCCTCGGTTTCCTGGAGCGGGGCCGGGGGTGGCGGCGCGGGGGGGCTGGGGGTGCGGCCCACCTGGCGGCGCCCGGGCCCCGCCCCGCCCCGCCCCCGCCCCCTCGGGCGCCGGCCTCGTCCACCAATCAGAGCGCGCGGGAGGCGGGCCGCGGGCGCCCGGCTCGGGCCCGCAGTTCGAGCGGCGAGAGCGCCCGGAGACGCGACGCGGTGCCGAGGGGAGCGAGCCGGCGCTTCAGTCTCCTTCCTCTCCCTTCCCCTCGTCTCGCCGCCTTGTCCTGCCCGCAGCCGGACCGGAACTATGTGATCCGGAAGTTCCGGTGCCATTGCTGTGTGGGATAAACAGTAATGGCGGAGGCTGCAGCTCCCGGAACAACAGCCAAACCATCAGGAGCGGCAGCGGCGGCGGTGGCAGCGGGCTCCCCCACCCCTATCCCCACAGTCACCTCCCCGTCCGCGGGGGCGGGGGGCGGGGGAGGCGTCGGCGGCGGCTGGACGAAACAGGTCACCTGCAGGTGAGGCGTCGTGGGGCCCGGCACCGGCACCGGCGCGGGGAGGGGGGGCCGATACCGCGGAGGAAGGGGCGGGCGGAGGAAGCGGCTACCCGGCGTTTCGCCGCCTTGGTCTCCCCGCCCGCGCTGCGTCAACCCCCGCCGCCCGCCGAGGCCCGGCGCGCGCGCCCCCGCTGCCGAGCCGCCGCGCCGCCCTCCCCGCTGCCGGCGGTGCGGCACGTCTCCCGGAGGGAGAGGTAGGGGGCTCCTCCCTCCTTTCATTGTCGCCGATCCATCGCCCCCGGCCGCCGGCTCTGCGGGCTCGAGACACGGGGTGGCTGGTGTCGCTGGGAGCTGGCCTCCCCGCGAGCCTGCCGGGCCGGGAGCGCCGCTGCGGGTCCCGGCGAGGTGGCCTTGCTGCGGAGCCCCGCAGTCGTGTCATCCGTTTGTAACGTCTGCTCGCGTCTGCGCCCCCCCCCGCCCGCCCCAGTAGCTTTTGTTATTTCTTCTTTGTATGTTTATCGAGGTTGGCGGTTCTGAGCTTTGTCTTAGAACGGAGTGCCGGCCAGGGCCGGGGGCGTACCCTTCGCCATACATTTTCCCCCTCTCCGGGCGAGATGTTTGTCTTCTGAAATCCACGCCTCTTTCCTCTGAAGTCAAACACCTCGCTCCCGGAGGGAGAGGTTTTGTTTTGGTTTCGTATGTCAGATGAAAATGTTTTTTAAGAGCAAGTGATCAGGGGATGGCGGTTATGTGAACGTGTGTGCCCATCTTAAAAATGATCAAGTTGTACATATAAGGTTAGGGCATTTAATTGGATGTTATACTTGGATTTTTAAAATGTGATCAGTAGGAGTAGAAGCTTTCGTTTGCAAAAATCCTAGTGAAATTCCCGTTTTTATCTGCGTGGGATGATTTATATGCAAATACGTAAAGATACTCATAATATACAGAACTCACTGCCCTAGTATTAGTAAGATTGAAGCCCTCCTAGTCTTTAATATGACTCGGTTAATGCATGAATGATAAGCTTAATTGCGTTTATTTTCAATAACGGGAGGGAGAAAGCAAACGCCGATTTAGATAGATCCTAAGAATGAAATCAAGTGCCCAAATGCCGTATCCCCCACGTGCGAATTTAAAAATTCCCATTCGTGTAATTAATTTTATTCGAATCTGTTTATTTCTCTTTATAATGTTGCAGTAGTTTTATTTTCTATGGCCTAGTTTAAAAAATAAAAAAGCTAGTGTAACCCCTTCCCAGCCGTTCACCCTGCAGCCCCGGGCCGCATCACTGCCCTGAAAGTGGGCTCCTTTGAGGGGGTGGCCTCTAAGGACCCCGCGCGGTGCCTCCATTTCCCTCCCATCCCCAGTTTGCATGCAGTAGAAAGCCCCTCGCCGGCCTGACACACTTAACTGTCCTCGGTGTCTGTAACCCGAGCCCAGCTCTACGCCTCTGCACCACATTCATTGTGGCTTCCTACACTTTACTGTCTGCGCTGTGGGTACTTTTCCCTGTTGTGTTTCCCCTTTTCTGGTTCCTAACCGGTAACATCAGAATCCAAACCAGAGCTGACCAGACCGCTCATTGCTCTTTGCCTGCCTTTAGGATCTTTGAGTTAATGAAATATTCTAGATTGTTCCTAGACCAGTGGGAATTCTTTGCCTGTGAACCAATTGATCTATGTATTTAAGTTTACATAGCTGAAGAATCTAAAAATTGGGGAAAAAGACGTTGTAGGCTTACAAGTTCAGGGCTTTGTTTTGGCTTGTTTTTTTATATTTTAAAAATGCAAGTCAGTTGATATGTCTTGGATTTTAATGCTTGACGTTGTTTTCAGTTATTCTAGGTACCGTGATCTTTAAAATATTTACTGAACAGAGGCGTTTCAAATATGGTCTCTTCACTTATTCTAGACTAGAGCTCCCTGGAAGCAGGGCTTCCCCAGTTCGGGAATACTCAGGAAATCCGTGAACTGATGTTGATAAATCCACACCTGACATTACGTGCTTTAGTATGTACTAGTGAGAGTCATCTGCTTTCATTGTAAACTAGCAGAGACAAAGGACTTACTGGGACACGCGCATGTCTTTCTGGGAACCCTCACTCAGTTACTTGATAAAAAAGCATGAATGCCAAAGACGGGAGAGTGCTAGGTGTGAAAGGGAACGCAGAAATGCACTGTGTTGGGAGTGTTTTCAGTGTGTTTGATAGCTAAACCTCCTTTGAAGAAAATTCGAGCTGACCATGTGTTCTAGAGGTCGAACCCATTCCTGCTCCTGTGAAGCATTCTAAGGCTCTTTTTTCCACCTAGAACATAATCTTCTTAGAAGTTGTTTGGATGGTGGCTATTTGTTTTTAATTGCTCAGGATCCATCTGTATCGTTGGGTACTACTTTCTTAATAGTTCTCTCAAATCTATTTCATTGTGTTTTATTTCTGCAGCTTAAGAAACTTTAAAATCTCTCCCAAGGAACTGTGTGATGCTGCCCCCACCAGGTCATTTTTCATAGCTTTTATTAGAGGGCTCCTGTGAAATGGGAATGCTGTCTGTCGCTTCTCACTTCCTCCAGTGTGTGGAGGTTCAGACATTACAACTTAAAGGTTCTAACTTGCAAATTGTAGTTTTGGGTGTAGTTAATGTAGCTTAAAAATGAAGGAAATTCTTCAGGAGGTCTTTATTCCAAGCTCTTTGATATCTGTAATTAAAATTCAATACTCACGATTCTATAGGGTTTTTTGAAGGGATGATATTGAAAAATCCCAGGGAAAGAAGAGTTCCTGTACTACCGTCACTGTGATTGGCCATGACTCCTGCCTGCCTTGTACAGTTATTTAAAAAACAAACAAACACATAGAGGTACTATAGGACCACCAGGAATTTACAAACTAGTTTGAGAAACAGGATACATAGGAAAAAAGTTAAATATCAAAGTAAGAAATGTAACAGCAGATGAAGTGATTAAAACCCAAGTTAAGTAATATTCTGTAAGTTCTGTAAATTCCCGAGGAGATATGATACCTAGAGGTGCTGTGAGGGAACTCGGTCCTGTTGTGCCCCCTGCGCTACCGTAGGGGTTTCTTGTATCTTGGGGACCCTGCTTAGGTGTCCAGGAGGTATAGCAGCGAGGGGGTTCTAGTGTTGTATTTGTCTTTATTACTGGACAATGTCTGCTTGAAGTCATAGAATCTTCAAGGTGCAAAGAACTCTGTATTATTTATTTTTTAGAGAGAGGGAGAGAAATACCAGTTGGTGGTCTCTTGTACTTGCCCTGCCCAGGGACTTAACCTACAACCTAGGCAGGTGCCCCGACCGGGAATCCAGCCAGGAATCATCCAGTGACCTTTCGCTTTGTGGGACGCTGCCCAACCAGCTGAGCCACACAGGTCGGGGCAAGGCGGAAGGAACTTCAGAAATCAATGGCTCAGCCTTTCGTGGAAGGCAAGCTCAGTCTGGGTAGTGACATTAGGAGAATTTGAACGGTGGCTTTTTGGTGGTGGCGGCATTTAAACCAAAACAAAACAAAAGCACCTATTTTGATTGGTTTCATTTGGGGGAGAAATTTGTGAAGTGGGTTACCTTTTTCTTTCACTATCTTGTCAGTCTCTTACGGACTTACACAGAGATGGGTTGGCGAAAAGGGACTTTGCTGTGAGGGCTGTCTACCGTTCTGGGCACGGACCCGCATTGTTAGTTAGCATCCCTGCGAGACAAAAGGCAAGAACCTGAAACCCAGACGGTGCGCACCGAAGAGCCGTTTGGAATAGTGGTTGGTGTTTGGCGGTGACTAATTAGGGCTTGTATTCTAGTGTTTCTGCTGATTCTGCAGGGTCGGGTGACTTTGCTGCTGGAATTCCTTCAGCGATGCTCACTGTGGACCTCAGGAACCTCACGGTCCTCACGTAGAGCCAGATCTGTGAGAGAGGGTTGTGCGTGTGTTCATTTTGTCAGGAAAGTGCTGGAAAAGGTTGTCCCTCTGTCTTCTCTTGGCTAAACTCCAGTCACTTAAAATCGTCTTGAGGCATGATGTATAGGTCTCTTTAATGTAATGTTTTAAAACTTAAATCTGATTTCTGACACTTCTGGTGAAATATCCTTACGATGGTTTTTTACTGCTCTAAGAGAACTTGGCTTACAGTGCCCCGCGGAATCGTTTCCCTAGCATCCAGCCCCATCTCTCCCCAAGTTCGCCCTGCTCTCGCTTCGCTCCTGTCTTGTCATGTGCTATATTACACTCTTGGCAAAAAGTGGCGCTAGGCCGTGCTACGCTGTCCCAGGCCAGCCGGTCTATTTTACGCTTTCCTTTTGGGTTCTAGAGAAGTTTACACCCATCGTGGATGTCCAAAAGTAATGCGGTGTAGGTGTTGGAAAAAGCGGGTAGGAAGAATGCAGGTATTAGGGAGTTGAGGTCCTTGAAGCAACTGACTGAAGAAACAAGGTTAAGGTCAGCAGCTGTCAGCAGTGATTCCTGGAAGACGCAATTTGACATAAAGAGCATCATAAGCCTAAGTGCAGTAGTGGAATGAACATGACCATGGTAGAATCAGATTTAAGAACAAACCTAAAATTCCAGGTATTGTGCCTGAAATCAATCTCTAGGCGGGGGTGTGTGTATATATATTTAATCTGTGTTGTACTTTTTATTTCCATTTAGTCCCCTTATATCTCCTCCCCCAGTAGATAGATAATATATTTTTTTTTGTTGTTGTTGTTGTTTGATACATATATTAATTTAAAAGATTTTTTCTTTTATTATTCCAGAGAGGGGGAAGGAAGGGAGAAAGGGAAACACCAGTGGGTTGCCTGTTGCACGTCTCCCAACCAGGGACAAACCCACAGCCCAGGCACGTGCCCCGAAACAGACTGGGGACCTTCCGGTTTGCAGGACAACGCCCAACCAACCAACTGAGCCACACTGGCCAGGGCGTGGGTAGATTTTTATCACGGCTTAAAAATACATGCATCTCTAGCTTGAAATTGACCCCAAAGAAACAGTGAAGTTACAGACACTTGTTTAGAATGTAAGAGTGGAAGGTTCCCATGGCGGCGGGGGGTGGGGTGAGGTGGGGTGGGGTGGGGCCAGAAAACAACTATATTCAAACCGGGACACCATTTTAAATGAATGCCTCGTTTTCAACTGTGGATACTTTTGTAGATACTTAGAAGCATGATTATGCGGCAGTGGTTACAATGTAATTATTGACTTGTTTTGTTAAGTGTTAATCTCTTCACTTAGGCAGTCAAATAGTTTATCTGTTGGTTCAGTGGTGTAGCTGGAATTGGGTGATAGAGCACGCAAATAGCTGCAAAGCTTGCAGAAAGTGGTCCTGTAGTTGAGCAAAAGTTCCAACCCGCGTCAATTAAGTTAAACCTAGTAACACTTGAAATTAGAATTATAGTTTGAATTCCTACATGTTCTTTTATTTTGTTACAGACTGTAGTCTTAGGGTGTTTTAGGATCTCAAAAATAACTTTACACCAAAATGTTATTCTTTATTTCCACGTTATCTACTGTGAATATCCATGTAAGTAAAAAGTTCGCTTTCGGGACATCTCTGACAGGACCGTCTCCATTTTACTTGGCGGCAGCCTTCTGTAAGGCCGCTTAGGTAACTGAGTCTATTTTCTGTGTATCATTCCAATCAGCGGGCCAGTGGGCTGTGCTCACTGATACTCTACCTACTCCAGCTGATCGGAGGTACATGTTTGGGTAGGCGTTGCCTACCAAAATTAAGTCTTTATAACCCTGCTGGAGAGAGACTGAAAGACCCTTGTTGCTTCCCTGATCTGCCGAGTGACTTTCAGAAATACACAAGTTGCTGCTTGCCTAAACCCCCGCCCCGCCCCAGTTACAGATTGACGGGTTTGAGGTAAGGTCTCAAATATTGCGTTTCTAGCAAGTCCCAGGGTGCTGCTGATGCTGCTGGTCCTGCTGGTCCTGGTCCACCCAGGAACTCCTGAGTCATGCTCGGATACTTGGATTTTGGAAACTCTGAGTCCGTACACGTGCACTGCTTTCAGGCAGGGAACAGCGGCCTGCTGAGTGGAGAACATAAAGTAATGTCCCTTCGTGTCTACTGTAGCAGCAAATTTTGCTTGTGTTTTCACATGTGGCTTTTTTTTTTAAGAGAGGGGAAGGGAGGGAGAGAAACATCACTGTGTGGTTGCCTCTCGCAAGCCCCCCACTGGGGATCTGGCTTGCAGCCCAGGCAGGTGCCCTGACTGGGAATGGAACTGACAACCCCTTGGTGTTTTGCAGGCCAGCACTCAGTCCACTGAGCCACACCAGCCAGGCCCACGTGTGGCTTTTAAAGAATCAAAATGGTTTCTTAAACACACAGTAACCTTGACCTTGTCCAGTTTCCATTGTTTTTCTTTTTTACAGCAGAGCTGCCGTTATGGCTGAAGTTAGTGAAAAGTAAGAAGGTGCCGCACTGGGGCTGTGACCTGAGGACAGTGGTCAACAGCCTGGAGAGACGAGATGAATGGCAGCCGCGCGGTTTAAGTCTAAATGGGCACACGTGTCTGTAGGCAGCCTCCCTGGTGCACCGTAGTGGGTGACTTTCGGGTCACAGTCTCGTTCTCCTTCCTTTGGTTCGTTTTACGTGTTGGTGTCGAATATACAGTGCTAGTGTATTGCCGGTGGGGCGCGTTGCTCATGAATTCTTCGAGTGTTGCCTTCATCTTTTCTCATCCCACTTCGTGGCTCTTTGTCTCGCAGGTATTTCATGCACGGGGTGTGTAAGGAAGGAGATAACTGCCGCTACTCGCACGACCTCTCCGACAGCCCGTACGGGCTGGTGTGCAAGTACTTCCAGCGAGGGTACTGTATTTACGGCGACCGCTGCAGGTGAGGGGTGTTCGCGGGTCAGTTTTGTTTGGGGGGCCGGGTGGGAGAAGTGAGGAATGCCTCATCCCGGTAGGTTTATCATTTATATAGAGTTTTGAGGTTTGAAAAGGACTCCGTAGGACTGTTAGTGCAGACAGATCTTTCCCTTGGAGGGAATATATTACATTTTGCAAAACGAATTTGTGGTGCAATCCTAAGTTTAGTTTATGCCTGAGGAGCAACTTCTACCAACATAGCGACGGGGCGTGGTGAATGTGTTTGTGCGTGGCATTCACTTTCTAAACCAAGAGCGAGAGACCTAGTGGACCAAACGGGACTGTTTTCAGTTGTCGTCTGTAATGTGTATTTTGGAGAGAAAGTGAGTCACAGGCATTAGAAGTGTATTAGGTTGTGCCCTGGCTGGTGTAGCTCAGTGGATTGAGCGCGGGCTGGGAACCAGAGGGTCCCGGTTCGATTCCCAGTCAGGGCACATTCCTAGGTTGCAGGCCAAGTCCCCGTGAGGGCCATGTGAGAGGCAACCATACATTGCTGTTTCTCTCCCTCTCTGTCTCCCTCCCTTCCCCTCTCTCTAAAAATAAATTAAAAAAAAAAATTTTTTTTAATCTTAAAAAAAAAAAGTGTATTAGGTTGCAAGTTAAGGGGGCTTGTCACTCCCACTAAACTTTCTCGACCAGCCCCCACAGTGCCCCAAGCTCCCAAGACTAATTATAAGCTACAATTTAGAGAAAATGCCCCAAGGGTTTCTCCAGTATCGAGACTGTTAGACAGCCAGGAGGAATTAGTTATTAAGTAATCTCGTATTGTTCACGGAATTGGTGCCATAATCCTGTTAACTCGCAAATCGGGAAGAGTGGGTTCTGCTTCAGAATTGGGTAGAGCTTTTCTTTATATCCCCCATTCAGAAAATATCTAGGTGTACTATTCATTTATTGATGTATTGATGTTACACAGATGATCCCAAAATTTAGCAGACTAAAACAATACGACCATATCAGTTTCTTGGGGCGTGGAATGTGGGAGTGGCTTCACTGGGAGGTTCTCACTCAGACTCGCAGGAGATTTGCAGTCACGATTTTGGCCTGAGCGGTCTTGCCCAGGGCTGGAGCCTCACTTTCCAGGAGACCTTTAGCGGGAGAGTGTAGCTCCTCGCTTCCATGGACCTTTCCCTGCAGCCACTAGTGGTCTCATGCTTGATGGGTAGCTTTCCCCAGAGCAAGTGATACGGGGGAGCCAGCCAGGACAGAGCCACCATGGCTTAGACAGCCAGTTTCAGAAATCACACACTGCGAGTTCCACTATATTGTTGATTACAAGCAAGTCACCAAATCCAGCAAGAGGAGCAAGATTGGGCTCCACTTTTTTGGAGGGGAGGGGAACAGTGAAATCAAAGGAAGGGGTTGGGGCGGCAGAGCAGAGGAGCTCAGGCGGGGCTCCGTGCTGGAAAGAGGTGCCGACACACTGAGGAGTGAAAGTCACAGTGACAGAAGTGAGCCGAGGCCGCTGCTGTCACAGCTCACGGAAAAGTCAGAAAAGAGGGCCTTGGAGCCAGGTTCGGGGTGAGCCCAGGACAAGAGGCACGCCTGCTAGGGAAGAAGGTTGTGGGCGTGCTCCAGGGGGACAGTCCACTGGCCCCTCCACCTTTTGAAGCGGAGAAGTGTCAAAGAATTGTGGACCTTTTACACCTTACACTAGGTAAGGCATTTGGCAATGTCACAGCTGTTTTAGTGTCCTGTTACCAGAACGGCGTTGGGTTCAAATGCTTACAAAAGACAAAAAATGACTGATGAGTGGGATATTAATGTGAGGTCATCCCACACCTTTTTTCCCAGCAAATCAGGTAAGAATGGAGAAAAAGAGAAGGTTCTTTTCATATGACTGTTGGAGGTTAGGAATGGAACGTCTGATATCTGAGTTTAGTAGTCAGTAATTTGCTCAGTAATTTTTCTCACTGGTATGTTGCTAGAAAGGGAAAAAATCCCGATATGCCTCTTTGGAGTCACAGTATTAAAGGCAGGGAAAAGCTGTTAGAACTCCGTTCTACTGTGAACGGGCAATTCATTGTAATGGGACAGTCTCTGCAGGCTCTCCTAGGTCTGCTTAGCGTCAGGGGGGCTGGGTTTCTTTACTTGTCAGACCGTTTAACGTCCTTGTGAACACTCAGTCTGGAGAGTGAGGAACTGGATGTTGCTGAGAATGGAGATGAGACTGAGGTGCCGGCAGAGGGACCAGAGAATAGACCGCCAGAGCAAACAATATGGCCGGTTACAGACGAGCCTCTTACGTCAGAGGTGCTACTTACCTGATTAGACCGTATAGGTGGAATGGGTGGGAAATAAGGTTAAATTGGCCCTGGCTGGTGTGGCTCAGTGGATTGAGTGCCGGCCTGCGAACCAGAGGGTCGCCAGTTTGATTCCCAGTCAGGGCACATGCCTAGGTTGCTGGCCAGGTCCCCAGTAGGGGGCACACGAAAGGCAACCACACATTGATGTTTCCCTCCCTCTTTCTCCGTCCTTTCCCCTCCCCTCTCTCTAAAAATAAATAAATAAAATCTTTTTTTAAAAAAGGTTAAATTGAAGAAATTTGAGCTGAGGCCTAGACTCTGTGTTATCAGCTTATGTTTCAGACAGCTTTTGCTGCCCCGAATGGCATTCCTTGGGAGTAGGTACAGAACCCGTCTTCAGCCTGGCTCTGTTCAGTGGACTTCCTTGTTGGTAGAGCAAATGATAGGTGCCCCGTTTGGGGGCAACTCGGACATTTAGGCAGATGTGAGCCACCTAAGGAACTACTTTTTCTCTTTGTAGTAAGGATACGGCCCCTCTTTGGGGGCGACCCTGATCTGAGCTGGGTTAGAGCTCTTAGGGTGAAGTGAAGGGTTTAGGGAGACCTGAGCGCTGGTGCTCTGCCTGAAAGGGAAGTGTGGTGACAGTCGTCTAGGGACAGGCTGGTGCAGGTGGTTATACAAGCTCGATTGTAGACTAGGTAAGGAAGGAATGGGGGGGGTCTGGTTCTGTGACTGCCTGTGTGTGTGTGTGTGTGTGTGTGTGTGTGTGTGTGTGTGTGTGTGTGTGTTAGTCAAAATTAATGCCTGGGGACTTAACCTGCTTTTCATTCTTATCTGTAGGGATCTTTTTATACAACTCAGCCAGGGCCCGGGGTCATTTATAATGAAAGATCACATCCGAGTTCCAAGGGTTCAGAGGTGGCACCACCCAGTATTTCATGATGGTGGTGGCACTGCTGCCTAGTGATTGGGTCTCATTGCTTCGACTGTTGTGTACCTTGTGGGACCTCTGGCATCCTTTGTCCTCACCCACTAAATGCCCTTAGGACTCTCAGGCTTCGTTTCTGAACAGACCCCTTGGAGGAAGGGGCAGTATGGCTTTGGTTGACAGCTGCTTTGGAGAGGTTTGCCTGCACCTACTAAGTCGCTTAAATTAAAACCTATAAAGGCCACCCTGGCTGGTGTGGCTCAGTGGATTGAGTGCCGGCCTGGGGACTGAAAGGTGGCCAGTTAAATTCCCATTCAGGGCACATGCCTGGGTTGTGGGCCAGGGTCCCCAGTGGGGGTGTGCGAGAGGCAACTGCTTGCTGTCCTTCTCATACATTGATGTTTCCCTCCCTCTTTCTCCCTCCCTTTCCCTGTCTCAAAAATAAGTAAAATCTTTTGTTTTTCTTCTTCTTTTTTTTTTTTTTTTTAAGAGAGAGGAGAAAGGAGGGAGACAGAGAAGGAGAGAAACAGCAATGTATGGTTGCCTCTCACATGGCCCTCACAGGGGACCTGCCCCGTAACCCAGGCATGTGCCCTGACCGGGAATCGAACCGGGACCGTCTGGTTCCCAGCCCGCGCTCAATCCACTAAGCTACACCAGCCAGGGCAGTAAAATCTTTTTAAAAATTACAGAGAGAGACCTGAGTGATTGGGGCAGGGGGAGTTGCAAGCCAACCAGGGAGAAAGGTGTCTTGCTTAGAGCTAAAAGAAATATAGCTCAAACATCCTTAGATAGAAACCGATATT
>PVJI01028232.1:0-16752 GCA_004026765.1 Micronycteris hirsuta
CTTGGATGTAGGTCCTTGCCTTTCATGACTTGGTATACTTCTTTCCAGCCCCTTCTTGCCTGAAAGGTTTCTTTTGAGAAATCAGCTGACAGTCTTATGGGAATTCCTTTGTAGGTAACTGTCTCCTTCTAAGGGTCTGCTTCTAAGAGTCTCTCCTTATTTTTAATCTTGGCTAATGTAATTATGATATGTCTTGGTGTGTTCCTCTTTGGGTCCAACTTCTTTGAGACTCTCTGAGCTTCCTGGACTTCGTGGGAGTCTATTTCCTTCACCAGCTTGGGGAAGTTCTCCTTCATTATTTGTTCAAATAAGTTTTCAATCCCTTGGTCTTCCTCTTCTCCTTCTGGCACCCCTATGACCCGGGTCTTGGGATGTTTCAAGATGTCCTAGAGGTTCCTAAGCCTCTCTTCAGTTTTTTGAATTCTTATTTCTTCATTCTTTTCTGGTTGAATGTTTTTTTCTTCCTTCTGGTCCACACCATTGATTTGAGTCCCAGTTTCCTTCCTGTCACTATTGCTTCCCTGTACATTTCCCCTTATTTCTCTTAGTGTATTTTTCATTTTTTCATCTAATTTGTGACCAAATTCAACCAATCCTGTGAGCATCCTGATTACCAGTGTTTTGAACTGTGCATCTGATAGGTCGGTTATCTCTTCATTGCTTAGTTATATTTTTTTCTGGCATTTTGATCTGCTCTTCCATTTGGGCCAATTTTTTTCCTTGGCGCACCTGTTACTTTAAGGGGCAGAGCCCTAGGTGTTCACCAGGGCGGAGCAACTCACGTTGTTGTGTTGTGATGCTGCCTGTGGGGGCGGGGGCAGTTCTAAGTCCCTGCAGGTCTCCCCAGTGAACTCTCCTGTGAGGTTGGGAGTTCCTCCCACTGCTGCCTCAACCCCCATAGGTGTTTTCAGTCGGTGGTTTGAGGCTTTATTTCCCCGTGATGGTGGGTTGCATGGTTTGCTCTGCTCCCCAGCTTTTTCTCCCAGTTTATCTGCATGTGAATGAGGGACTGCCCGGTCCACCAGTCTCAGCCCTGCTGGATCCGGGTCGGCCACCAGCAGGTTTCACTGAGTACGCTGGCCACGAATTTCTCCAGGCAGCTGCAGAGTTGCCCCCACTGCTCCATAAACCGCCATCTTGCTTCTTGCTCTCCACCCGGCTCCACCCCACTTACCAGTCTGGATGAACTGTCTTCTTTAACTCCTTGGTTGTGGGACTTCCATACAGTTCGATTTTCTGTCAGTTCTGGTTGTTTTTGTTTTTAAATTGTTGTTTTTCCTCTTTTGGTTGTATGAGGAGGCACAGTATGTCTACCTGTGACTCCATCTTGGCCAGAAGTCGACAGTTGTCCCATTTTTTATTTCCCCTTTATTCCTCTCTGCCCTGCACCCCCATCCCACCAGCATCCCCCCACCCTTAGTTCATGTCCATGGGTCATACATATAATTTCTTTGGCTTCTTCATTCCCTATACTATTCTTAACCTCCCCCTGTCTATATATATCTACAATTTATGCTTCTTATTCCCTAAACCTTCTCCCTCATTCTCCCCACTCCCCCTCCCCCTCCCTAATGATAACCCTCCATGTGATCTTCATTTCTGTGATTCTGTTCCTGTCCTAGTTGTTTGCTTAATTTGTGTTTGTTTTTGTTTTATAGATTCAGTTGTTGATAGTTGTGAGTTTGTTGTCACTTTGATGTTCATATTTTTTATCTTTTTCTTTTTCTTTGATAAGTCCCTTTAACACTTCATACAATAAGGGCTTGGTGATGATGAACTCCTTGAACTTGACATTATTTGGGAAGTACTTTATCTTCCCTTTTATTCTTTGCTGTATAGAGTAATCTTGGATGTGCGTCCTTGCCCTTCATGACTTTGAATGCTTTTTTCCAGTCCCTTCTTGCCTACAAGGTTAATTTTGAGAAATCAGCTGACAGTCTTATGGGAACTCCTTTGTAAGTAACTGTCTCCTTTTCTCTTGCTGCTTTTAATATTCTCTCCTTATCTTTAATCTTGGGTAATGCAGTTATGATGTGCCTTGGCATGTGCTTCCTTGGGTCCAACTTCTTTGGGACTCTCTGAGTTTCCTAGACTTCCTAGAAGTCTATTTCCTTTGCCAGACTGGGTAAGTTCTCCTTCATTATTTTTTCAAATAAGTTTTCAATTTCTTGCTCTTCTTCTTCTTCTGGCACACCTCTCAATTCTTCTGTTCCCCTATCAGAAGGACTTTCACATCTGGACTTACATCTGGATCCACTTGGGGATCTCCTTGCCTCAATAGTAGATAGGAGCCAGGGCATTGTGCAGGAGACCTTCTTCATTCCAGAGCATCTACACTGGATTTTAAAACATTATCAATTCACAGAAGAAGTCAGATTCTTTCCTCCAGCAACTGCTCTCTGTTCTTACTAAATCCAAAGAGGGCACAACACCTCTGGGTTAGTTTTCTATTGCTGTGTAGTAATTCACATTACACATAGATGTATTTCTCTTAGAGTCTGGAGTCTAAAAGCAAGATGTTAGCAGAACTGCATTTCTTTCAGAGGCTTCAGAAACTTTTTCCATTGTTAGAACTCACCTACACTCCTTACTCTTGGCCTCTTCGTCACAGTGTTACCAGACATGGGTCTGGCCCTGAGTAGGTCCGCCTAGGCCTGGCTATAGTGCATGGGTTCTAGACTTCGTGTTGGAAAAATTTCACAATACAAGTCCAGGTGACTATGAGGATGCATTTATTAAAGCTCTGGACAGTAAAACAAGGAAAGGCTTAGCACAGATGAAGCAACAAGAGGTCCGAGGCTGAGCTGCCATAGCTCACTGGGAAGTCAGATAAAAGGGGACCTTGGGGACAGATTCACAGGATAAGCCTGGGACAAGCTATCAGCTACCCATTGTCTTAGAGTTTAGGGGACATGTACCTACAAAGAAAGGAGTGGGGGAAGAGGAAGGGAAAGGGAATGGTGTGGTCTGCTCCCTGGAGGGAGAGTATGCTGAGTCCTTTGTCTTGAGGTTTTTACCTCAATCTTGCAGGTAGGAGGGGAAGTTTCAGGGAAGGGTTTTAGTACAATATTCATCAGTTCTCCAGCTGTGCCCTTTCAGGGTCATGGTGTCCACTGACTGGTTCAATGACTGGACAGGGATCTTTTCATTATCTGGGTCTGGAGCTGAAATACAGTTGAAGCCTAGATGTTACTCTAGGGAGGTGGCACTCTTTATCTGGCTGTAAATTTCTCAGCCATTGTGTTCAGTTTCCCTATTTCACTTGCCAAGGAATTTTCCTAGTTTCTTACTCTCCTGTCTCAACATCACTCTAACCTCTTGTCATCATCAAGCCTCCGGCTACTCTCTCCAATATGCCATCCTCTTATAAGGACACCAGTCTCTCTTGTGTAATCCAGGATAATCTCCCCTCTCAAACTCCTTAATTTAAGCACATCTGCAACATTCGTTTTGCCATGGCAGGTAACATTCACAGTTCCAGGAATTAAAATCATTGTCATCTTTGGTGGGGTTTGGGAGGGGGGCAGGGGTTCAGAGCACCACTGCCTTTTATAAATATTAGTCTAAGAAGGAAGAGAAAGAGAGGTGACTGATCTGGAGCTGTCTGCTACTGAACAGTGCAAATGTTGGTTTGAGGGGAGGAGAGAGGCATCGAAGAGGACAGGGGAGGTGGCTTAGAGATTCCTTGCTGTTTAAAATACATCTCATTCCCTGGCTCCCCTCATAGGAGCTACATTTCAATCCTCTAAAATACCCCTAGCAGTTAGACATACACTTCATTCACAACTCCTTAAAAAATACTGCCACCAACCTGATGCATTTGGGTGCACGGAAATTAGGGCTAGGAAATTAGTGGTGGACATGGGTAGAGAAAGGAAAGAGGAAAAATAATGTCCTCTAAGCCATACCTTGGTCTTTCCCTTCTTGAAGTCATGTTCCTCCAGGGTTCCCTAGTCTGGGTGTCCCCAGCACTATTACTATTACGCCTCTGCCACAACTGGGGACAACCAAGATCATATTTCCTTCCCCAAATTTACTTTACAATCTGAATCATCTGACCTTGAGACTGGAGAAAAGACCCTACCCAGCATTGCTCAGGATTCTTTGGACTGATCTTAGCTCCTTCTCTCTGGCCCCAAGGCCAGGGCAATATCCAGAGCCAGTCTAGCCCCAGGATGTAATGAACTTTATAGACACTAATTCACCTGTGCACACAAGGAGTCTTGAAGGTGGCACAAAACAGTCTTTTGCCCTTCATGTCACCATAGTTCACAGGTGGCAAACACAAGGCCTGTGGGCTGAATCCAGCCCTCCTCCTTGTTTTATCCAGCCTGGCACCTTGTTTCTACCCAGCGGCAGTGCTGAGCTCCTTGCCCCTAGTTAAGGAGTAGATACAATTATACAGTCCCAAAATTACATTCGGCCCTTTACAGGCAACAGCGAGACTGATGTAGCCCCCAGTGAAAATGAGTTTGACACCCCTGCCATAGTTCATTAAGACAGCACCTGCAAGAGATAGTTAGAGGTCTCTTATTTCACTGCTCCTCCCTCCTTCCCCTCCTCTCCCAAGATCCCCTCTGTTGCCCCAGGTCCCAGTGGTTCCAGCTCTAATCTGGAGAAACAACATCTGATTCTCAAGGTTCCCAGTGTTTTTAGAGGGGCTCAGGGTCCTTCCAATTCTTCAGCATGAATGAACTTGAGGTAAACACATCTTTCTCCTGATGACATTGACCACTTCTCATAGATGGGCCAACCTAACAATGTTTTCCTCTCTCCACCCCCATGGTTATCCCATTATTGCTAATTACTTACCAAACCTCACATGGTATGAAGAAGTTCACAGGGGAAAGAGCTCTCTGTCCAGCTACCACATTTTTTGGATGTGTCCACAAGCATCAGAGAAACATTTATGAGGCCATTTTCTTGGGGTGGATCATTTATATGAAATGAGGCCAATCAAGGGAATTTCTTTCTTTTCAGGTGTCAATAACCTGTACTGCTCACTTGGGCAATGTCAAAAGAGAACAATTTTACATAAACTATGATGTTTCAGTACATTAAAAAAGATTTCATTACTTATTCATTTAACAAACATTTATTGTATTGAAATCTACTATATGCCAGGTCTCCAATGTTTAGTGGTAAACTAGGCAGACATAATCACTACTGCCATGGCTCTCTCCCACTAGACTGCAAGTAAACATGACTACCAGTTGCCTTTTGCAACACCTAAAGATATCACGTATCTAGGCAACAAACATCAATGACTGCCCAAACCAGTAGGTAACAGGTTGACTGGGAGATTCAGCAAGGATGGGATAAATGGTCAGGCAAACAACACCTGAACCCTAAGATCAATCTTATTGTCACAAGAAGAGGCAAAATTCCTTCTGTGGATTGGCACAATAGGAAGCACACATCACCACCTATAAATAATTTTGGCCAAAAAAAAAATCATTTGAATCTGATCAAACTTCTAGATCTACCTACTGAGTTACAAGAAATACAGAGGATACAGAAACTTGTTAAAATCGCAAGGAAGCAATCAACCAAATACAGTACATGGGAAATCCTTTAGGATAAATGACTCACTTTCATCAACAAATGTCATGAAAAAAATAGGAGGAAAATGTGTTTTGGATGAAAAGAGACTTAAGGACATGTATCACCCAAGGCTATGTGAATCTTGTTTGTATCTTGATTTAAACAAACCAATTGTAAAAAGACATTTTGAGACAATCAGAGAAAGTGGACATAAACTGCTTACTATAATATGAAGACATTTTTGTTAATGTTTTTATTATTTTTAAAGTCTTTATTTCAGAGAAATATACTGAACTATGACAAGGGAAATGATATGATGTATGCTGTTTGCTTTAAAATATTTTAAAATAAAAGGTGAGGCCCTGGCTGGTGTAGCTCAGTGGATTGAGCGTGGGCTGGGAACCAGAGGGTCCCGGTTCGATTCCCAGTCAGGGCACATGCCTGGGTTGTAGGCCGGGTACCCAGTGAGGGCCATGTGAGAGGCAACCATACATTGCTCTTTCTCTCCCTCTCTGTCTCCCTCCCTTCCCCTCTCTCTAAAATAAATAAATAAAATCTTAAAAAAAATAAAATAAAATAAAAGGTGGGGGTGGAGATTGATGAAACAAGAATGGCATAAGGTTGGAAATTATTAACTATGGAAATGGGAACATAGCAATTCAATGTACTGTTTTCCTTACTCTCATGTATATTTAAATTTTTTCATAACCAAAAAATATTTCTATTATAAATATAGAAAGAGTATTTTTAATTATATACATATTGATGTGCTGTGGTAGAGATCACATTCTTCTCCACATCATTTTTCCTTTCTTTCCTCACAAACAGAACCTCTGCAATTTTGAAGACAGCAATATCCAACTGAAGATTATATGTCCCAGTCTGTGTAGCCATCAAATAAAGTTCTGGCCAATAAGATGTAGATGTATGCAAAAGTAAAGTGTAGGGCTTCTGAGAAAAACTCCTTAAAAGGACCTCACTTACAAGTATGCTTTTAGCCATCCCCCACCTCCTTCCTCCTCGGTTCTGTAATGTGCACGTGATACCCGGCACCCTGGCAGCTATGCTGGCCCATATACTTATGTTGAGAATAAAAGACATACCAATATGGTGAGACACAGAAAATAAAAGGATGCCTGATAACTGCAATTCCAGCTATGGATAGACCACTGCTTGGCATCATTTATATGAGAGAATATCATTTTGTGTGTTTAAGCCACTGGAGTAGAGTCTTTGTTACCAAACACAATTTATCAGCCAAACATAATTCTTACATGACACACTGGCTATAGAGGGGAGGGAGGTGTGAGAAAGAAGCTGACAAAAGAATAGCAAATAGGAGGACAGGAAAAACTTTTCTGATGCACTAACATTTAATCTGATATCTAAAAGATGACTACATGCTGGCCATCAGTATGTGTTAATCAAATACTAGAAAAGGAAGAATGCTGTTTAAAAAATGCCTGAGTAGTATCTTGAAATTTGATAGAATGTTATGCTCTTCCCAAGCTTTAATAAATATCTGTTGAATGATGAGGACTGTGGGTAATTAGTAGTGACATGGGCTTTTGGTAACAGGAAGCCATGGTAGGTAGAGGTACCCAAGGCAACAATTAGCAGTCTTGATGGCCTGCCTCTGATACATGCACTCTCCCTCTCTTTCAAGGTGTGGACTTAAGAAGCTCCACCCATTTTTGTCCAGGATGAAACCTAACTCAAAGGAAAGCAAAAATTTTCCTCTAGGATCTAAATACTATTTCCCAAGCCATCCCAATCTCCTCCACCTCCAGCATTATCACCCTGAGACAGTTCTAGTTGCTTCTTGCCTCCCCAAAACAAAGTATCCCAAGATTAAATCTGAGACTCTGGAGAAATCAGGCTGAAAACAAGAGTGAAACCCATTCTCAGAGAACCCAAAACAGGGCCTGGAAGAAGTATGGGGTTAGCAGTCTCGGGTGAAGTTCATCTGATCTGAATTTGGGAGTATTCGCTTCATCAGATAGATCAGTAATCTAATCCCAGCCAACCCCTTGCTCAGACATGAACTTGTACAAATCACCTTACCTCCCTGAACCTCAATATTTTTTTCTTTTGTATAATGATGGTAAAAATAACAATGATACCCCTTTAATCTTTAGGAGTGAAAATGTAAGTTTTTAGTTATCCTGATAACTTCTGGAAGGGCATGTGGGTGTACTTCATCACCAGAAAATCCCTTAAAGAGCCAGTTCTGGACAAACAAGGAATCCAGAATGTGGTGCAAAATCATTATTTTCCCCGCCTCTAGCCATGCCATGAATGGAAATGTTGGGTTCCTTCTCTCCCTTCCTCCCCACCCCCACCGCCCCCACTGCCCCCACCGCCCCCACCACCCCCACTGCCCACAACATCATCTATCTTTTCCGGCTCTTCTTTCCACAAGAGCAGGACCAGTGTGAAATCCAGAAGTACAGTAAGAAGTACAGAAGTCTGCCCTGAGTCTTTACTGAGCTTCGGATAAGGAGACATGGATATATTTCAGATGCTTCAAATACAGAGCAGAGCATCTACAAGAAAAATAGTCTCTTGATAGCTTTTTGAGACATAACTGTGGTATATTATAGTAACATTCACTGTCTCTTTGCTCTGCTAACCATCAACTCCCTCCCAAAGGAAAGGGACAAGGGAGTTCAAATGATAGAGGGTAAGGAGAGAAATAAAATTCCATCCACTATAAATATAAATTATCACAAAACACCTTGAACTTCAGGACATATTGTAACAATGTAAAGGCAAACACCTCCCAATTCTCTCTTGGGTTCACTTTTAAGAACCTTTGTGTACATTGGGACCACCCAGATAATCCAGGAAAACCTGTCTATCTTAAATTAGCTGATTAAGAACCTTAATTCTAACCTTAGTTCTAGATTAAAAATTAGAGAAAGTGGAGGCAAAGTTAACAAGAATAGGTCTGTGCATCAACTGATTCTTAAATTACTTAATAACCAACTCCTGGTCCTCCTCAGTACTGTAGATTATTTCCTCTGTTTTTAACCATTAATCTTTTGATGAAGAGCTTTTGTATTTATCAGAGATACTATTAGGTACCCAATTTCAATAGTACTGTCTTCTGTTTACTCAAAGGACTTACCCAATACCATTGGTTAGCAAAACATAAAAATAAAACCCTCAATGTTCTTCTCATACGACTCTGTGTCCTAATCAGTCAACACACACACACACGAGAAGGGAAAAATCTAGAATCCTTCCTTCTGCTGGCAGCTTGGGAGTGAACAGGCCTGCACACGCAGGAAGCACGCCTGCAGCGCTGCCTTCAGTCAGAGCCACCGTGGCATCTCACCGCTTACTCACACCACACTCAAATGTCAAAGGGAATACAGTTTCTTTATTTCTTTATAAATCATCAGCTGGCCCTCATAGACTGGTTGAATCCAGAAACTTATTCCAATGTAATAATTGAAACAATCCCTCTAGTTAAATGCTCAGTCTATTAAAGCAAAATGCTTAATTTCTCAGATTTTTTTTCTTTGAACCACCACCCCCAGCTCCTCTCCAAGGCCATGGCTAAAGGACTGAGGTCAAGACTATGACCTGACGGAAGTGGTGAAGCCATAAATTTTGCTTCCTCATTGGTGTCTTCTGTGGAGTGGTTGGGCCGACCTGCTCCCGGGGTGAGAATGGTGGAGACTCAGCGGCTCCTCCCGGGCCTCTGGTCAGTGTCTGTGACCCCCGCTCTGAGGCCTCTGTGGCTGGCTGGTGGCCCGTCGGCCCACCTCTGTAGCAGCTTCCTACTGCGGCTGTAACACATTAACAGAGGTTCTTCCTTTCAGATGCCTCCCCTTCCTCACGCTCACCACCCCTCGCCAAGTCTATAGTCTGGCTGGGGACTAAACCAAAGCTGTATTTTAACTATTAGAACCAAGCAACTATATTGTCCCTATGATGGCCTTGTGCCCGCCATCTGAAGTGCCCCCACCCACTGCTTCCTCTCCTGGGTGCCAAGCCCCCAGGGGAAAGTATTTACAGGCATGGAAACACATCTGAAAATATTTCTAAAGAGCACCCCAATCTTTTCTCGTGTAGAAATATGTATGAAGACGTAGGAAAGGGAGGATGAAACTAGAGTCCCAAAAGAAAAGTGGTTGAAGAAGTTTCTAGCAAAATCCTGAACTGAAAAGAGAAACTTTCTGCAAATAGTACCTCTTGTAGTTCTCACAACAGACCACAGACAGGCGGCGGGTGGAGAGGGCGCTTTCAGTTACAGACCGTCAGGACAGTTCATGAGAGAATGTCAGAAACTATTAGGCCTCTTGTTGCCACTTACAAATTGTCTAAAACCCCCCAACACAACCTGTTGCGGAATCATTAAGTTTTTGAATCCATTTGGCTGACTATACTGAGTACTTGAATTTAATAGCAAAGGAGCTTTCCTTTGAGACATAGTGAGATAACAGAATTTCGTCCATTATTAAAATCCAATTCAGAGTCCCATCATTCACTGGGCCAAATGACCTTGTGTAAAGGGCTTTCAACAGAGTTGTGCACATTTTAAGTACGGGAGAACTGGGAGAATCTGGTACAATGGCCTCCACTTAAAAGACAAAATACAGGAGGAAACACGGAGCGCTAAGGGCCAGAGCTAGAAGACGGGAGGGAAAGAATGCAAGGACGTATATACAGGCTCCCTTTCTAGGAACCCTTTATGGTGTCACACCCCAAGCTGTAGGGTGTGGGAGAAGTTGAAGACACTCAGCTCAATTTTGTTTTCAAGTTAGAAAAGAAAGATGTCTGAGCCATAACAGCATGGTGGGGTCAGCTTCTGCAGACTGGGTTGCTAAGATGTGACTGGGGTCTTGCCAAGGGAAGGTCCCCAGGGGGTGCTCACAATTTATGACCTCACTATTCTGTTCCATCTATTGTCTTTCTAATACAAAGTGGAATCTGTCACACAGGATTGTTTAAAAGCTCACTGAGTTTAATGCTGGGGGGATATGCTCATGATACACAGGTAAGTAAAAAACACCTCCTCACAATACAGTCTCTACTATATACTTCTAATCATGTTGCAAACATGTCTGTAGAGATGCTTTATATATGTGAATATGATGTTAGGAGGAAAGACACAAAAATCTTAAAACATAAGGCCCAGGAGTAATCTTTTAACTTGTTTTCATCATTTTTTTTATACTTTCCAATTTTTTCACAATCAATATACATTGCTTTTATTATCCTAAAAATTAAGCTTAATTAAGACAAAACGTTATGTAAGCCTTTTGCTAGAGAGAACCAAATTTAAATTCTCTCTTTCTCCTACTTCTTTAGCATATGACCATACATTCTAATGAATTAAAACCAAACTATATAGAAGAGAGGAGGAAAAGAATTCTTGTATGAACTCCCAGGGACTCTAGTAACAAAAGGCTTAATGCAGCTGCAGAGCTTGGCAGATCCTGAAAGTCTTGGATGGAGTGGGTCACCCTTTCACTGAGAATCTCCTCTTCTCTCTTTGGAGAATAAAGCATGCTTACCCAAAGCCCTTTGCTGGGTCTAGGTGACCAGAATATTTGACCACAGCATGAAGGGGTCAAGACCCTGGGCTGGCCTAGTTGGGTATTTAAGGTGTCAGTTTTGAAGCGGAGAGAGTGAAGTCACAGCTTGTATTTGCCCAGTTCAGCCAGTTCTGTTTGGCAGGTGGGTGTGGAGGACAGAATGTCCACTGCAGCTGTGAGCACAGACAGCCAGGTCAGGCACAGGTGGCTTCCACAGCTATCGCCTCTGGTAGGACAACATCCTGCCCAGCGCCAGGCTTTCGAATGGTGCCCCACCCCCACTCCAACTCCAGGTGCTGTGCTGTAATGAAAAGAGCACAACCGAAGTTAAATTACTAAGTTTGGATCTGTTACGTCCTAGCTGTGCGACCTTGGGCACTCACTTAGCTTCTTGAACATGTGTCCTTATCTGTAAAATTGGAAGGAATACAATAAAGATCTGATTGAATAGTATTAAATGAGAACATGCAAATTAGAAACACTCTGCACTGCATAACAGGTTTATCATGAAAAGATGGGGTCTAGCCTTCTGCACCCTTTTTCCCATCATGGCAGGACCTGTGAGACAAGAGTCACAGTCTCAAGCTTTCGGGACAAAGAAGTCCCTGCCCACCTTTGCCATGTCATCTGCCGCTCCCTCCCATACGTGCTGCCTTCTAGCAAACCACCGACATGTATGCCCGCCCCTCATGATAAAGATGGTCTCTAACAGCTGTGGAGGAAGTCGAAATGGACAAAAGACACCAAACTGAGCTGTGAGACGACCATCCTGGCAGAGGGCGAGGGGCCGAGAACTTGCCACCCGCGTGAGGAGGGTGTTGAGAGGGCTGTGGAACGAGGGGATTGGAAAGACGATTCTTGAAGAATCTGCTTGTTTGGGACTCTGACCCTCCCTAAAGAGGAAGAACAGAGATCAGGTGCCCCCTCGGCTCAGTTTAAGAGAGCAGGGCTTTAATAACACTCAGGCACAAATGTGAATCCTTATAGTCTGAGGACAGGGCAGAGTGGGTTGGTGTCAGACTCCAGATGAGAAGTCTAAAGGGTGGAGGAAAGCCTGCAGAACGCTGGCAAGCAGGGGACAGCTGCTTTCACTGGAAAGGACTGCCTTCCCAGAGTCTGTGGAGCAACTGTATCTGGAAGTTTCCCAGGACCTGCTCTGAGTTGGGCAAGTGGGGGCCGAGCGGGATTCTGAGCTGCTGTCCACCTGAGATAGAGGTGGGCTGCTGGGGTCCCAAGGTCTGGGGAGCGCAAACTGCAGCTGCCTCTGCCTAAATCAAGGCAGCTGCAGGCAAACCTCCTTAGTCATGAATGGACAGGGTAGAAGAGGGATTTCTAAAGAACCCATGAACGCACACTGGAGAGAACAAGTCAGCATCTCTAAGGCCAGAGAGCTCAGAACCAGATAATGAGAGCAGTTGCCCGAGCATGAGAATGGCCCTGCTTCCTGCATGTCCCCCGGCCAGTGAAGTCAGGAGCAACCGCCGGTGTGAGAGGCGGTGAGCAAGAAAGAAAGCTGGCCTCGTTCCTGTCCCACCCGTGCTGACAGTGACTGCAGCCAGTGTCCCTGAACAGAGATGGAAGATTCAAGTGTCGATCGATATATGAGAGTCCACATTCCGATTTCTGAACATGAAAACGACTCCACAACTTTGTATTGGCTCAGAGTGGTCAGGAAAGTCTTAAGACTTTTCATCCAGATGCATAGGGCAGTGGGAGCCAAAAAAACAAAGCCGCTTTGGGATTGCAGCCCCAGGAATTTGCTTATTTGATATACCAATGCACTGACTGCATGTTTGCTGAGCACTGCTGAGCACTGTAGCAAGCCCAGTCCGAGCACTTTATTTTTATTAAATCATTTAAGTCTTACAACAACCGTGTAATGTACTATCTCCATGTCACTGATGAGGAAACCAAGGCACAGAGAAGTTAATTGACTTGTCCAAAATTCGCAGAGGTTGGGTTCAAACCCAGATTCATCCTTCAAGCCTTGGCTGCAGCTCTTCTCCCTGGGCCGTCATCTTTGATCTCTTCAGGATCCCATAGCAAATCACTTCTCACGACGAACTGCCATTGTTTTGGTGCTGATGTCCTCAGTTATGGTGATCTTCACTGGGACAAGGGCTACACCTTTCATTTTTTTATGAGGCAGGAACAAAACTCAAAACATCCTGTTTCAGCTCATGCCTGTCCCTCACACCCGCTAAAGAGAGCTTGGCCTCTACATGATCATGCTTTACCTGGGCCCGGCTGGCCCTTTGGGGTTTCATGACAGCGAGTTGAGAGCAGGGACAGGCTGGAGCAGACGCAGCCTGGAGGCTAGTCCCCGAGAGCGGTTTTCAGGAGATTGGAAGGGGCATGGGACAGTTATGGGGTGTGAAGTGGAGAACAGAGAAAAAAGCGCTGTAAGATTAAGTGCCAGAATCCCACTTAGGGATGTTCAAGAATCACATACACATACTTGCTTGAAATTTTATTTTTGGTGGCTAGACTGTGGTTTTGTGGTGGTGGTGGTTTATTTCATATTGTTTGTTTTCAACACTACTCTGAGGCTGAACTGCATTTTGGCTTCCCAGTCTAGGGAATATCTATATTTAGAAACTAGTGCCTGACACATAGTAGGGTAAATGGTTACTGAGTTAAACGTTAAGTTAATTGCAAAACACACTGTAAGTCACAGCCCGCTGCCTGTTTCTGAGGGAGAACAGCACTGGCGGGTGCTGGCCACATAGCCACAGGTAGGAGCGCTGGTGCGGCAGCCTTCGGGCAACTCAGCCTCATCTGCAAACCCCCAAACTGGTGTGTGGTCCATGGTTAGGGTGGGGCAGCTGACAAGAGGCTGGACTAGTGCTGAAGATGTCAGAGCTTGGACAGAGTGGGTAAGTGGAACCTGGCCCCCAGACCGGGGGTTCAAATGAACAGTTGCCCCTCACGGTGGTGTGAGTCAGAAGGGGTGGTGATTTCACCTCCCACAATCCTAGCTTTGCCTATCACCTCAACTTGGCTACAAGTTGTCCTTTCAGCCCTTTTTGATTAACTTTGATTTACCATTTTCTACGTTTAGGTGGCCTTTGACAATACCCACTCTGAAATGGTCTGCCCAAAGGATTTCAAGAGGTCAAAATCTTGCACTGGATATTTTATGAAAGAGCCCTTCTTTTCTACATGTGGAGCCCAGCTGGGTGAAGGTATTTTGCCAGAGAAGCCAGCCTTGAAATATCCACATAACACATAATCAATTCAAGACCAGTCCTCGTGTTTCTCCCCCTTCCTTAGGGGGATTTCTAAGACCCTGAGGAGCAGTAAGGGCATTGAGAGGGGCTGACGCCCTTCCCACTAGGAGGTCAGTTCAAAGTGTCATCATGGCCAGCCTTGAAAATAAGGCCAAGAAGAGGGATTCTCTTTATTTACAGCTGGACAGTTGTGACCTCAAGAATAAATGTGTATTTGCCAGGAATTTCTAATGAGGACCAGAACTGGCATCCTCAAATATCTTTAGTTTTATGGGTCTTCAACACAGCCTTGAAGATAACTGCTAAAAGGCCTCAATTCACAAAAGTTACCAACTTCAAACTAAACTCTCCCTTGGGACATTGCTCTTGTTAAGGAAGAAATGCCTTGAGGTAGAAAAGCCCATCAGACAGACTAGAGAGGAAGAAAGTAGGCCTCAGACTGTCCCTGCTGCCACTTGGGAACAATTTCTTCCCTTATGTGCCTTTTCAAAAATTTCAGGACAGTGACCTTCGTTCTTTTAACTAGGCTAGCAAGAGATTCTTTGCAAACACAAACAACAGAGAAATATTGTTATTATTATAAACAAGCACTTTGCTGACTTTGGTCAAAATGTTGTTTGTTTTCAGTGTTCCATACAATTTTATTTTCTCCCTTCAACCATAATAATATTATATCCAAATTTCATCCTAACTGGAGGGTCTGCAACACAGGCTTGTCCAGCACACTTGTAAACAAAGCAAATGCTGCCTCTTGAAATGGTCCCAACCATGGACCCTCTGGTCATCCAACCCAAGTCATCCCCTTGCCTGGCTTTATCATCACTATATTGTGTGGTCACTTCATTGAATCTCATTCCAGACCTTATCTTTTCCAAGGCTCCCATGATTTTTCCATGTTTTTCGCATAGAATGTGTCTGACCTTTACTGCATTGCCACCACCTTTGGGACCCTGAGGCTTCTTGTCAGAACTGTTACTCCCTGCCCAGGCCCAGTGTGGGTCAGTGGGTTGGTTGTCATCCTGCAAACTGAAAGGTCACAGGTTCGATTCTCGGTCAGGGCACATGCTTGTGTTGTGGGTTTGGTTCCCAGTCTGGGTTCAATCCCCAGTTGGGGCAAATGCAAGGGGCAACCAATTGATGTTTCTCTCCCTTATTTTCTCCCTCCCTTCCCCTCACTCTAGAATCAATAAAAGAAAAGAAATTCTTTTGCAAAAACCTGTCACTGCCAGATGCTACTCTCCCCCGCCCTCCGCCCACCTTTTCCAGGCCCACTTTTTCCTCTGGGTGGCATCTGCAAAACTTGACATTGAGCTCTGAACTGTCTGGTCAAAATGGTTTTAAATGTTGATACAAACAATAAGAAACAGGGGCTTTGTTTTCCAACTTGGTATAATTTCAGTAGGAGTTTTATGTCTACTTTTCTGTGGAATGTAGTTCTTATACAACATGATACTTTTTGAAGCAGAGATTAAATAAGCATCTCCTGAGATGATAGTCATAAATTATGGCAGCCATCCCATGCCTGGGGAGACCCCAAGGTCACCAAAGAGGAATCAGCATAACCCTGAAAATCATATCCAGGGTCTCTTCTTAATTATATAAATTACCTGGAAGTTATATAGAGCAAGAAAGCATCTGCTGCCCGGAGGAAAGAAGACAGTAAAACCACCTATGGCCAGGCAGACACAGGGATCTGAACAACAAATACCAATGGGCATGCCCAGCAGTTCTCTGGGGACACAGTGGGCCCACTTCCATGTGTCAAAACAACATGCAAAATGGCAAGTATGACGCATGCTTCAGAACGGCCCTCAGCAGGAAAGCCAGGGAAGGCTGGGAGAAGATTCGAACTCAAGCCAGAAAGGGTGCTCAGTCAGGCTGGTGCAGGCATCTGGAGATGACCTCCCCAAGCCCCACCACCAGCACAGCCGCCATGCTTGGGAACCATGGGTGTGCACAGACGTGTGCGCTGAAGCACCTTAGCTGAGCACAGTACTGAATGAGGAGCGCGGCGGTCGTCTTTCAAACAACCACTGAAACCTGTGCAGGAACCGGACCAGCCAGGGAACCATCTCAGGTGTGGATCACACCACACAGAACGCGTCTTCAACAGCGACACCGTGTGGCAGCAATGAGCAACTGCGGGAGTAATCGATCAGGCTTTTATCCTGCTCAGCCTGCCTTCCCCTTTCAAAATAAGTCCTGGGACTTCCGCCAAGATGGCAGCGTAGGTGGTCGCACTCGCTGCCCGCACATCCAGAATGTCCATACAACTAATGCAGTAGCAAAAATTTAAACAACCAGAACGGACGGAATCGAACTGAAGGGAAGTCCGACACCCAGGAGGTAGGAGAAGACAAACATCCAGGCCGGTGAGCGGGGCAGAAACGGGCGGAGGAGGCAGCGCGCACGGAGGGTCTCACTCACGC
>PVJI01028233.1:0-16768 GCA_004026765.1 Micronycteris hirsuta
CTCTCTTTGTCTTGGAATTTTGCCATTTTAATGATGATGTGTCTTGAAGTGGGCCTGTTAGGGTTCCTTTTGATTGGGACTCTCTGTATTTCCTGGATTTGTGTGGCTTTTTCTCTCATCAGATTAGGGAAGTTTTCCATCATTATTTTTTCGAACAGGTTTTCCATCCCTTGCTGCTCTTCCTCTCCTTCTGGTATCCATATTATATGAATATTGTTACGTTTCATGTTGTCCTGCATTTCCCTTAATACCTCTTCATTCTTTCTGAGCCTCTTTTCCTATTCTTGCTCTTTTTGGGTGCTTTTTTCAACCTTGTCCTCCAGCTCTCTGATCCGATCCTCTGCCTCATCGAGCCTGCTTTTGATTCCTTCTATTGTGTTCTTCAGTTTAGATATTGTATTCTTCATTTCCTCTTGGCCCTTGTGAATAGTTTCTATTTCCTTTTTCATGTTGACATAGTTTTCAGTGAGTTCATTATAGTTTCCCTGTAGTTTCTGGTAGTTTTCTGTGAGTTCATCAAGCTTCTCGAGTTTCTTGAGCTGCCCGATAACATATGCTTTGATCTCAATATCTGATAGTTGGCTTGCCTCTGTTTCATTTATCATTCTTTCTGGGGCTTCCTCCTTTCCTTTCATTTGGGGATTGTTTCTTTGTCTTCCCATTGTTTGTGGGATTCTTCTTGCTAGCCTCTGGTTCTTAAATTGATCTGTCAAGTTCTCTGAAGTAGCGAAGTTAATTTTGTGTCACACTCTGTTTTTTGGGCTGACCCTTGTCTGGGTCCCACTCTATTCTCTTCACAATTCCAGGTTTTAATGTCTCCCCTGTTGATAAAGAAGTGAGGGGAAGGGAGAAAAAGAAGAAAAAGAAAGCAAAAGAAAAAAAGAAATATAAAGAAGAAAATAATTTGAAAATAACATAAAATAAAAAATAATAAAAAATAGGAGATAAAAGGAAGAGAAAACTAGGAATACCAAATGAAGGGAAGGTAGAAGGAGTTAAAAAATATAGAGGGACAGATAGGAAGAAGGGTGGGGAAAAGCAAACAAAGAAACAAAGAGGAAAGAAAAGAAAGGAAAAAAAAAGACTTTTGTTTGCTGGCTTCAACAGTGTCAGGCTGGGAAGATATCAGACTTCTCCTGCTGTCTTCCTGGGCTGCACTCTCAGCTGCCGTCCCGCCTACAGCCAAGTTGCCGGGAGTTTGCAACACCTCCTCTGGGCCGCCTGACCTCCACCCTGAGTCAGAGTTTATGATGTCTGTGACTCCCCTCAGTGGGGTTCAATGTAGCTCCTCTGTTTCTCCCCCACAGAGGGACTGTGCACTGCAGGTCTGGGTTGTGTCTCAGGCCCTCCAGGAGTGAGCTCCGCACCCCTGCATTCACGGATTGCTTTTGTCTCTGGATTCGGGGCTTGCAAGCCCCAGGCCTGGGCGCCCGGTAGGGCACCATGCCAGCCGCCCCCGACTGGCTCTGCCGGGTGCGCGCCTGATCCCGGAGCTCCTGGCCTGGGTTTCCCTTTCAGTTCAGTCTCCAATTCCTTCCGCTGGGATCGCCAGCCTCTGCAGATCAGTCCCCACGTACACACCAACCTCCGTACTGCTGGGGACCAAGGCTCTTCCAACAGACGCGCGCCTGCTTTGACTACTCACACACCCCAATCCAGCTCCCTCCCACGGATCCTGGAGCAAACCAGGAAGCTGCTGCAACTGGATCCGCAGACCTCCCGGCTCCCCGTGAGGCCCGAGGAACCCCTTCCCTCCGAAGCAGTCTCCCTACCGGCTGATCTTTCAGTTTTATGTGCAGTCCTGGTTGCCAATCTTCCCACACACCGGAATACGGCTGGGTGATCGCTCTGCTCCTCAGAAAATTGGCCAGATATTCCGCCAGTGGGCCAGAGGAAGCCGATCTCGCTCCCTCCTACTCCGCCGCCATCTTTCTCCTCCCAGTTTTGATGTTTTTTAAATGAATGCTGATATGACAGCTTTCACAATACAATCTAACAAAATTGTTTTGAATGAAGTTAAACATAGTTAAGCACTATTAGAACCATCGTATGGAAAAAAACAAATGGACTTTTTGACCAATCCAGTAATTTATGGATATTGGAGTTAGTGTGTAGATTAATAATGTATGAATATAAAGCACTTATTAGTGTAAATGAGTCACTGTATTAAGTCATGCTAGCAGAGTAATTTGACGTAAGAATGAATATAAATTTTTAGAAGAACTTAGAGTCAGTTAAATAGTTGACTTTTAAATGCATATGTAATAATTTTGATGTGGAACCTTTAATAAAATTCATGTTTGTAAGTTCCTGAGAGTTAGAAAAGTTGTTCATGCATACATGAAAGCATTATTAATTTTTTAAGGAAAGTTTTGTGGTGGTTTATCTAGAAAAGTGTTTTCTCCCTTTTGTATAAATGTTTAATATGTAATACATGATTGCTGTCTTAAGATTAGATTGTGTTCACACTGCTTATAGGATATAAATAAGGAACTTTCTGTTAAGAAATTGGACTTAACTGCTGTTCATATTCTAACTTACAATGAATCAGATGTTAGAATTTTGGTTTTCTTTCTGCATCTTGAATAGCAGTGTGGTAGATTGGAAAGGCCATGGACGTCAAGACAGACAACTTTGATTGTAGTTGTACTGCACCTATATGATTTTAGGCAAATTGGTTAATTCTTTAAGTCTCAGTTTGCTCATCTGAAAGTAGAAATCGTGCCTGAATGTCAAACCTATTAGGGTTGTGTGTGTGTATTTGAGAGCATGCATACACGTGTGCGTATATGCACACACACATGCACATATTCAGAGCTTTGAAATATATTGCTATTGTTAGAGGCATTTCTTTTTTGTGATATGAGTCATCATATTTAGAAAGAAAATGGAAAAGAATAGTTTGGAATTGGAATAATCCTGGGCATTTTATTTAAGTTATGCTACAGAAGTATGAAGAGTTTTCATAATAACCTTAAAAAGCAGATTGTCTTTTTAAAAATTATGTGTAATGACAGGTATTTATCTATTATTTTCCAACCTTTAGTAATGCATGTGCCCTTTCTATTTGAAGATGGTGCTAGTATTCTGACTGCATGTGGGTGTTGCTGAGAAATAGTTTTCTGAGGAAACATTTATGAACATGTATACAAATATTACATTTTGTCTTGTAGATGTAGGCTACTTGCAGCATCTTTTATTTCAGAATCCACTTCTAAGATTAATTAAAAAAACATTTTATTATTGAGAATTTCAGACATTTATAAAAGTAGGTAGAGAAAATAGTGTGAACTCTTGTCAACCTCCTAACCAGTTTTAGCAGTTAACCATGGCCATAGTGTATTCTCCCTGAGCCCAGATTATTTTAAAGTAAATCCCAGGTAGGATGTTTCATCTATAAGTAATTCAGTGTATATGCGGAAAAGATAAGAATGGAAAAAATAATCACAGTTCATCATACCTAACAAAATTAATGAAAATTCCTTAATATTAAACATTTAGTCTGCAAAATTTTTCAATTGTTTTATTATTTTTTTCATTATGCTCTAATCAGGATTCAAATAAGTTTCCTATATAAGGATTGGTTGATTAACCTCTTAAATCTATTTTAATCCATAGGCTTTATCTTCTTTTTCCCTCCCCCATTCCCTCTTTCCTTTAACTTAATTTTTTTGAAGAAACTGGATTATTTATCTTGTGGAGTTTCCTATATTTCAGGTGGGAACTTCCTGAAGGAAGTGTCACCTCCTTCATTGTTTAACATATTTGTCTAATTTTCTGGAAATGGATCTAGAGGACTGATTAGATCCTGGTTCAATAGTTTTTGGAAGAAATACTTCAGAGATTTTGTTGTGTATGGCGTTAGGAGACACACTGAATCTCCTAAGAATGTTTTTTCTCTCTTTTTTGATGTAAGCTATTATTACTGAATCCATTTGGTGTTGCTAATGGTGAATTGATAACTCTCTCATTCCTTTTTTAGTTTGTAGTTGTAATTCTTCTATAAAGAGAAACTTTTCTCATACTGTTTTCCTTAGTGGCTGCACCGGTCTGCAATCCCACCAACAGTGCACTAGAGTGCCCTTTTCTCCACATCCTCTCCAACACTTGTTGTTTGTTGATTTGTTTATGATTGCCATTCTCACCAGCGTGAAATGCTATCTCACTGTGGTTTTAATTTGCATCTCTCTGATGGCTAGTGATGCTGAGCATCCTTTCATATATCTCTGGGCCCTCTATATGTCCTCCTTGGAGAAGTGTCTGTTCAGGTCCTTTGCCCATTTTTTAATTGGTTTGTCTTCCTGGAGTGGAGTCGTGTGAGTTCTTTATATATTTTGAAGATCAAACACTTGTCCGAGCTGTCGCTGGCAAATATATTTTCTCATACAGTTGGTTCTCTTTTCATTTTGCTGGTATTTTCTTTAGCTGTGCAGAAGCTTTTTATTTTGATGAGATCCCATTTGTTTATTCTTTCCTTTATGTCTCTTGCTTTAGGGGACATATCAGTGAAAATGTTGCTGAATAGTGTCTGAGATTTTCCTGACTATGTTCTTCTGAAGGATTTTTATGGTGTCACGACTTATATTTAAGTCTTTTATCCACCTTCAATTTATTTTTGTGTAAGGTGTAAGTTGGTGATCAAGTTTCTTTTTTTTGCATGTAGCTGTCCAGATCTCCCAGCACCATTTGTTGAAGAGGCGGTTTTTATTCCATTTTATGTTTCTTCCCCCTTTGTCAAATATTAATTACCCATAGAGACTTGGGTTTATTTCTGGGCTTTCTGTTCTGTTCCATTGGTCTATGAGCCTGTTTTTATGCCAGTACCAGGCTGTTTTGATTACAGTGGCCTTGTAATACCGGTTGATATCAGGTATTGTGATCCTTCCTACTTTGTTCTTCTTTCTCAAAATTGCTGCAGCTATTCAGTGTCATTTATGGTTCCATATATATTTTTGAAGTGTTTATTCTATGTCTGTGAGATATGCCATTGGCACTTCAATAGGTATTGCATTGAATCTATAAATTGCTTTGGGGTAGTATGGAATTTCCTCAGAAAACTAAAAATGGAACTCCCTTTTGACCTGGCAATCCCGCTGCTAGGATTATGTCCTAAGAACCCTGAAACACCAATCCAAAAGAACCTATGCACCCCAATGTTCATAGCAGCACAATTTACAATTGTGAAGTGCTGGAAGGAACCTAAATGCCCATCAGTAAATGAGTGGATCGAAAAACTATGGTACATTTACAGAGTGGAATACTATGCAGCATAAAGAAAGAAGGAGCTCCTATCTTTGCAACAGCATGGATGGAACTACAGAGCATTAGGCTAAGTGAAATAATCCAGGTGGTGAAAGACAAATACCATATGATCTCACCTTTAAGTGGATTCTAATCAACAAAACAAACAAGCAAGCAAAATATAACCAGAGACATTGAAATTAAGAACAAATAGACAGCAAGCAGAGTGGAGATGGGAGGGGATATTGGGGGGGAAAGGGTGAAAGGTTTACAGGAACATGTATAAAAGACACATGGACAAAACCAAGGCGGGTTGGAATCAGGGGCGGGAGGTAGGGATGGCTCAGGTTGGGGGGAGCGGAGGGGGTAAGGGCAGAAAACTGTATTTGAACAACAATAAAATAAAAAAATGAAAAAAGAGAAACTTTTCTCCATTAACTATTCTTATTCTGAAGTATAGTTCATTCAGAAAATGTAGGATAAGTGCTTTATTCTTTGTTTTTATTGACTAATTTTCAAACTGATTTGTTCTGTGACATCCTCCAAAGATGATCAATGATTTATAATCATCTTTTCAAGTATTATCTTGATAGTACCAATAGACCAGTTTGGCTTTATGTAGACACTTAATAAGATCTTTCCTCAATGATAATGTGACATTTTATAATTTCAGTAATTTTATATAAATGGGATCATGTGGTACTTAATTTTGGGGCTGACTTTTTTCACTCAGCATATTTCCCTGGTGATTCTTTGAAGTTGTATATCTATATTTTAGTTTGCTAGGGCTGCCATAATAAAATACTACAGACTGAATGGCTTAAAAACAGAAATGTATTTTCTTACAGTTCCAGAGGCTAGAAGTCCAGGAAGGTATGTCCACAGGTTTGGTGTCTTCTGAGGCCTCCCTTCTTGGCTAGCAGATGGCTACATGTCCTTGTGTTCTGGAATGGTTTTCTTATGTGCACATCCCTGATGTCTTTTTTGAGTCCAAATTTTCTGTTCTTATAAAGATACTAGTCAGATTGGATTAGAGCCCACCCTAATGTCTTAATTTTAACTTTACCTCTTTGAGGCCCATCTCAAAATATAGTCACATTCTCAGGTACTTGGGGTTAAGGCTTCAACAGATGAATTTTTAAAGGGGGGCATGATTCAGCTCATTGTAAATAGTTTGTTCCTTTTTAAAAATTAATATTTTCTATTAAATATATTTGAGTGACATTGGTTAATAAAATTATATTGGTTTTAAATGTACAGTTCTATAATATTATCATCTCTATATTGCATTGCGTGTTCACCACCCAAAGTCAAATCTCCTTCTGTCACTATATATTTGACCTCCTTACACTTTACTGCTCTCCCTCTTCCCTCTGGTAACCACCATATCATTGTCTTTATGAGTTTTTGTTTGTGTGTCTTGTTTGTTCATTTGTTGTTTTTAGTTTTATATTCCACATAGGAGTGAAACCCCCCTTTTTCCCCTGCTGAGTAGTATCCCATGGTATAGCCAGCACAGTTTGTTTAACCATTTACTCATTGAAACATATCTAGTGCTTCCCAGATAAGGTCAGGTTAAAGGAGTTCATTATCACCAAGCTCTTATGATATGAAATGTTAAAGGGACTTATCTAAGATAAAGAATATGATCAAAAACTGAATAGAAAAATGACAACAAACTCACAACTATCAATAACTGAACTTAAAAAAAACAAAACAAAACAAGAACAAAAACAAACTAAGCAAACAACTAGAACAAAAACAGAATCACAGAAATGGAGATTACCCGTAGGGTTATCAGTGAGGAGGGTAAGGGGGGTGAATGGGGGAAAAGCAAAAGGGAATAAGAAGCATAAATGGTAGGTACATAATAGACAGGGGGAGGTTAAAAATAGTGTAGGAAATGTAGAAGCTAAAGAACTTGTATGTACAACCCATAGACATGAACTAAGCAGGGGGAAATGCTGGTGGGAGGGAGGTGCAGGGTGGAGGGGTATAAGGGGGGGAAACATGGGACAACTGTAATAACATCAATACAATGTATTTTAAAAAAGAAACATCTGTATTTTTTATAAGTTTTAGCTATTATGAATAAAGCTGCTATGGACATTCATGTATAGGTTTTTGTGTGGACATCAGTTTCATTCTTCTGGTGAGTAAATGCCCAAGAATGTAGTTGCTGGTCGTGTGGTACGGTCATGTGTTTAATTGTATAAGAAACTGCCAGACTTTTCAGGAGTGCTTGTACCATGTCACATTCCTACTATCAGTGTATGGTGATCTTCTGTGCATTTTTGCCAACATTTGATAGTGTTACTATTTTTATTTTAGCCATTTTTACAGATGTGTAGTGACATCTCATTGTGGTTTTAATTTGCATTTTCCTGATGGCTAATAATATGGTACATATTTTTTAATAGACTTGTTTTTAAAGAACAGTTTTAGGTTCACAGAAAAGATGAGTAGAAGGTACGGAGATTATGCATATATCCTGTCCACATATGCATAGCCTTTCTCCCATTACCAATATCCCCATAAGACTGCTATATTTGCTAAAATTGATGAAGCTACATTGATACATTATTATTGCCCAAAGTCCATAGTTCTTGGTCTTCTAAGTGTGCTTTTTTGCCATTTGTTTGTCATCATCAGTGAAATGTCTCTATGTCTTTTGCCCATTTTGTGATTTCATAGGGTTTTCTACATTCAAGGTTAGGTAGTCTGTCAATAATGACAGTTTTATTTCTTCCTTTCTAATCATTGTGCTTTTTTAAAAATTGCCTGTTGGTACTGGCTAAGAGTTTAATATAATGTTTGATAGAAATGGTGAGAGTTTCTGCTTTTAGGGAGAAATCGTTCTGTTTTTCACTATTGGGTATAATATTAGGGGTAGGTTTTTCTTGGGTGTCCTTTATTAGATCAAGGAATTTTCCTTCAATTCCCTTCTGTTCCTAGTTTACAGAATTATTTTTCAGTATATCAAAAATAAACATTGGATTTTATCAAATGCTTTTTCTGTATCTTTTGAGATGGTCACATACTTTTCCTTTTTTAGATTGTTGATATGTGAATAATATTGACTAATTTTCAAATGTTGAAACAACCTTGCATTCCTGGAATAAACTCCAGTTGATCATGATATATGATCCTCTTCACATATTGTTCGATTTGATTTCCTAAACTTTTGTTAAGAATTTTTGCATATATATTTATGAAGGCAGTGGTCTGTAGATTTCTTTTTTTCAATTTTTTTTTTCATTTTGTGACAAAAAAATGCTGGCCTCATTGAATGAATTGGGAAATACTTTTTTCTCTTCAGTTTTTTTTGTAGAGTTTTTATAAAATTGGTATTTCTATATTAAATGTTTGGTGAAGCCATAAGGGCCTGGAGTTTTCTTTGTGGGAAGCTTTTTAACTACAAATACAATTTCTTTAATAGGTATGGGCAATTCATGTTTATCCGTTACTTTTATAGTGAGCTTTGGCAGTTTTGTGTTTTTTTAAGGAATTTGTCCATTTCATCTAAGTTGTTGAATTTATTGGCATACAATTATTTATAATATTCCTTTATTATACATTAATATTATCTTAATATACTTGGTTATTAATATATCATATGTATTATATATTAATATATATGATGAAATGACCCTTTTTGTCCCCCATAATGTTCTTTGCTCTGGAATCTCTTTTTTAATATAGACATGTTAGCTTTCTTTAGTTAACTGTTTGGTATAGTATACCTATTTTTTAGTCCTTTTACTTTTAACCTATTTGAGTCTTTATATTTAAAATGGATTTCTTATAGGCAGCATATAGCCGGGTCAATCTTTGTCTTTAAGTTGAGGTTTTTAGGCCATTGGCTAATGTGATTATTGAAATGGTAGTGTTTAAATCTACCATTGTGCTATTTATATCTATTTGTCTCTTCTGTGTTCCTTTTCCTTTTTTCTGCCTTTTTTTGACTTTTTTTATGATTCCTTTTTTTTGTCATTTGTTGGTTTATTAGCTTTGTTGTGTTATTTTATTTATTTTTATTTATTTATTTAAAATATATTTTATTGATTATGCTATTACAGTTGTCCCATTTTTTCCTCCTCTTTGTTCCCTCTGACCTGTCACCCCCATAATCATTCCCCCACCTTAGTTCATGTCCATGGGTCATACATACAAGTTCGTTGGCTTCTCCATGTCCCATACTATTCTTAACCTTCCCCCATCTATTTTGTACTTGCCATTTATGCTTCTTATTCCCTGTACCTTTTCTTCCATTCTCCCTCCTCCCACTCTTCATTTATAACTCCCCGTGTGATCCCTATTTCTGTGAATCTGTTCCTGTTCTGGTTGTTTGCGTAGTTTGTTTTTGTTTTTGTTTTTTTTAGGTTCGGTTGTTGGTAGATGTGAGTTTGTGGTCATTTTAGTGTTAACATTTTTTATCATCTTCTTTTTCTTAGATGAGTCCCTTTGACATTTCATGTAATAAGGGCTTGGTGATGATGAACTCCTTGAACTTTACCTTATCTGAGAAGCACTTTATCTGCCCTTCCATTCTAAATGACAGCTTTGTTGGATAGAGTAATCTTGGATGTAGGTCCTTGCTTTTCATGACTTGAAATACTTCTTTCCAGCCCCTTCTTGCCTATAAGGTTTCTTTTGAGAAATGAGCTGATAGTCTAATGGGCACTCCTTTGTAGGTAACTGTCTCCTTTTCTCTTACTGCTTTTAAGATTCTCTTCTTATTTTTAGTGTTGGGTAATGCAATTATGATGTGCCTTGGTGTGTTCCTCCTTGGGTCCAACTTTTGGGACTCTCTGAGCTTCCTGGACTTCCTAGAAGTCTATTTCCTTTGCTAGATTGGGGAAGTTCTCCTTCTTTACATTTTCAAATAAGTTTTCAATTTCTTGCTGTTCCTCTTCTTCTTCTGGCACCCCTATGATTCGGATGTTGGAACGTTTAAAGATGTCCTGGAGGTTCCTAAGATTTTCCTCATGTTTTTGAATTCTTGTTTCTTCATTCTCTTTGAATGTGTATTTCTTCCTTCTGCTCAAAACTGTTGATTTGAGTCCCGATTTCCTTCCTGTCACTGTTGGTTCCCTGTACATTGTACACTGTACACTGTTGGTTTCCCTGTACAAATAAATCACTTTTCATAGCCTTCATTTTTTCTTCTAGTTTGTGACCATACTCAACCATTCTGTGAGCATCTTTATTACCAGTGTTTTGAACTGTGCATCGGATAGGTTGGCTGTCTGTTCATCACTTAGTTGTATTTTTTCTGGAGCTTTGATCTGTTCTTTCATTTGGGCCATTTTTTTTGTGTTCTGGGCCTGTTAGGTAGTAAGGGGTGGAGCAACTCATGTTGCTGTGTTGTGATGCTGTATGAGGGGGAGGGGTCTGAGAGGGAACAGTGCCGCTTGCTCTGCTCTCCGCTGGTTTTCAGTCACTTCCCCCACAACCCACAGCAAATTGGTCCCTTCTAGTGCCGATTCCCAGGTGGGTGGTTTTGTGTATGTTCTAGGACCCTGTGGGTCTGTCCAACAAACTCTCCTATGAGGCTGGGAGTTTCTCCCGCTGCCACCTCAACCCCCACAGGTTTTTTCGGTTAGAGGTTTTCAGGCTTTGTTTTCTTGTGCTGGAACCCTGGGTTGCATGGTTTGTCTCGCTCCCCAGTTATTCCTCCCGATTTATCCGCATGCAAATGTGGGACTGCCTGCTCTGCCAGCCTCCACTTCATCTGCTTCGGTCCTCCAGCGCATGCCTTGCTGCAAGTCCTCTCCACCCTGGCTGCTGGTCTCCATCCCTCCTACTGGTGTATATAAATGTTTCTTCTTTAACTCCTTGGTTATCTTGGTTGTCGGACTTCCATACAGTTAATTTTTCTGCCAGTTCTGGTTATTTTTTTAATTTTAATTTTTTAAAATATTTTTTTAAGATTTTATTTATTTTTAGACAGAAGGAAAGGAGGGGAGAAAGAGAGGGAGAGAAACATCAATGTGTGGTTGCCTCTCACGTGGCCCCCACTGGGGACCTGGCCTGCAACCCATCCCTGACTGGGAATTGAACAGGCGACCCTTTGATTCACAGCCCATGCTCAATGCGCTGAGCTATACCAGCCAGGGCAGTTATTTTTTGTTTTTAAATGTGTTGTTGTCCTTCTGGTTGTGCAAGCAGGCAAAGTGTATCTACCTATGCCTCCATCTTGGCTGGAAGTCTGTTGTGTTATTTTAGTCATTGTTTCAGAGTTTGTAGCTTACATTTGAAACTTTTCACAGCCTACTTACAAATAATACTTCTTTATGTATAGTATAAAAACTTTACATCAGTATGCTTCTCTCTCTTACTCTTGGGCTTTGTTCTGTTGTCATACATTTTTACTTGTACATGTGATTTAAACTCCACAACACATTGTTATATTTTGTCTTTAAACAGTCAATTATTTAAAAGAAATTTAAATAATTAATAAAAATTCTTTATCTTTAGTTATATAGCTACCATTCCTAGTGCTCTTTACTCTTTTATATAGGTCCAGATTTCTATCTGGCATCATTTCCTTCTGCTTGAAGGGTTTTTGTTAACACTTTTTATAGTACAGGTCTCATAATAATTTTTGTCAGAATTGTGTATCTGAGATAGTCTATATTTTGCCTTAGATTCTGAAAGATATTTTCAGAATTGTAGCTTGACATTTTCCCTGCTGCATTTTAGAGATGTTATTCTACCATCTTCTAGCTTGCATTGTTCCCAAAGAGAAGTCTGGTGCGATCTTTATCTTGTTCCTCTGTATGTAAGATGTCATATTTTACAATCTTCTCTTTCTCCCTAATGAGTTTAAGCAATTCAATCATTATAGTTTATGGTGGTGTTTTAAGATTTTCATTCTTGAGGTTCATTGTGCTTCTTGAATTTGTAGGTTTAAAATCTTTATCAAATTTGGAAAAGTTCTGGCCATTATCTCCTCAAAAAAATTTTATGGTCCCTTTTCTTTTTCTCTTTTTTTTCACGTTCTCTAATTATACATATATTTAACTACTAGATGTTTTCCCACAATTTATTAGTCCTCTGTTCATTTTCAGTTTCCTTTTTTTCTTTGCTGTGCATTTCATTTTGGGAAATTCCTTCTGCTTTGTCTTCAAGTTTACCTATCTTCTGCAACAATTTAATTTTCCCTTAATAACATTCAGCATACTTTTCATCTCAAACATTTTCATTTTTATCTCTAGAAGTTCAATTTAGGCATTTAAAAAAATACATGCCAGAGTCAATTTAACATGTTCAATCTTTGCTCTAACTCAGGGGTTGGCAAACTTTTTCTATAAAGGGTCAGATAAGAAATGTTTTAGGCTACACAACTTGGTCATTGTAGTAAGAAAACAGTCAGACAAGATGGAAATGAATAAATGTAGCTATAGTCCAATTAAACTTAATTTATAAAACAGGCAGGCTGGATTTGGCTGTAGTTTGCTGACTACTACACTAGCTTCTTTAACATATGGGATACATTTATAATAAGTGCTTTAATGTCCTTATCTAACAATTCTATATCTGATTTAAAAATTGATTGACCAGTAATTCTCCTCATTATGGTTATTTTCCTGCTTCTTTGTCTCTGTGGTAATTTTCTTTTTTTTGGCTGTCAGTTATTGTAAATTTTACTAAGTCGTATATTGGATTTTTGTATTCTTCTAAATATTCTTGAGCTTTGTTCTGGAATATTGTTGTTTTTCTTGGTCACAGGTTGATTGCCTTAGGTTTTACTTTTAAGGTTTATTAGATGGCACTAGAGATGAGTGTTGTTTAGGGCAAACATTGCCACTATTAACATTTTGGGCTGAATAGTTCTTTGTTGTGGAAGCTATCTTGTGCATTATAGAACGTTTATAGGCATTATTTCTGGCCTCAATCTTCTGGTGCCAGTAGTACACCCTGCCTAGTTGTGACAACCAAATTTGTCTCCAGGCATATGTCCGTATATCCACTAGGATGGAAAATCATCCCTGGTTGACAGCCACTTGTATAGCATTAAATATTCACTATTGAGGTAAACCCCTTTCCTTTAAGGTATACTTCCTGCATTATCATGATATTTTCTCCCTTGGCCATTGGGAATAGACAGTATTCCTAGCCTGTGTGAGCCAGAAGTATTATTTCCTCTCTTGGTTGCTTTTGGGTTTTGGCAGTTTTGAATAAAGCTGCTCTAAATAAGCATGTGTGGGTTTTTATATAGACGTAAGTTTTCAACTCTTTGAGTAAATACCAAGGAGCTTGATTTCTGGATCCTGTGGCAAGAGTTTGTTGTTTTTATGAGTGACGACCATTTTGCATTCCCAGCAGTAGTGAAAGTTCTTGTTGCTCCACATCTTTGCCAGCATTTAGTGTTAATGTTTTGGATTTTGTCCATTCTAATAGGTGTGGTATCTCATTGTTTTGATTTGCAATTCTCTAATAGCATATGATGTTGAATATCTTTTCTTATTTTTTTTGTCATGTGTATATCTTCTTTGGTGAGTTGTCTGTTCAGATGTGTGCCATTTTTTAAATTGCAATCATTTTCTTATTGTTGAGTTTTAGGAGTTTGTTGTGTATTGTGGATGATAGTTCTTTATCAGATATATATTTTACAAATATTTTCTCTCAGTCTGTGGCTTAACTTCATGTTCTCTTGGCAGTGTCTATCACAGAGCAGAAATACTTAATTTCAATGAAGTCTAAGTTAGCAATTCTTTTAATTTTTTTAAGATTTTTATTTATTTATTTATTTTTAGAGAGAGGGGAAGGGAGGGAGAAAGAGAGGGAGAGAAACAGCAATGTATGGTTGCCTCTCACGTGGCCCCCACCAGGGACCTGGCCTGCAGCCCAGGCATGTGCCCTGACTGGGAATCGAACCAGGACCCTTTGGTTCCCAGCCTGCACTCAATCCACTGAGCTACACCAGCCAGGGCAATTAGCAATTCTTTTATTAATCGTGCCTTTGGTGTTGTATCTAAAAGTCATTGCCAACATGCTTTCTGATTTCAAACCATATATCAAGCTACAGTAACCAAAACCTTATGGGATTGGCATGAAAACACACATAGGTTAATGGTACAGAACAGATACCCCGGAAATAAACCCAAGAAGATATATTCAATTAATTTGTGACAAAAAGAGCCAAGAATTTACAGTAGGAGTAAAGGATAGTCTTTTCAATAATGGAGCTAGAAAACCTGTATGGCCACATGCAAAAGAATGAAATGAGACCACTCTCTTATAACATGCACAGAAATCAACTGAAAGTGACTTTAGCATAAGACCTGAACCCATAAAACTCCTGGAAGAAAACATAGGTGGTAAGATCCTTGAAATTGGTCTTGGCGGTTCTTTTTTGGGTTTGATACCAAAAAGCAAAAGCAAAAAAAAAAAAAAAAAAGAATGAGAGGGAGACAAAAAGTGCACAAGTGGGAACTACATCAAACTAAAAAGCTTCTACATCCAGAAAATGAAAGGACAACTGAATGGGAGAAAACATATGCAATCATATATCTTATATATAAGAGCTTAATATTCATAAAAATACAAAGAACTCATACATCTCAGTAGCAAAAAACAAACAATATGATTAAAACATGGGCAGAGGAACTGAATAGATATTTTTTCAAAGAAGACACAAATGGCCAACAGATACATGAAAAGGTGTACAATATCACTAATCATCAGGAAAATGAAAATCAAAACCACAGTGTCACCTCACATCTCTTAGAATGGTTGTTATTGAAAAGACAAGAAATAAAAAATGTTGGCTAGGCTGTGGAGAAAAGGGAATCCTTGTGCATCATTGGTGGGAATGTAACTGATGTAGCCACTATGGATAAGAGTTGGAAGTTCCTCAAAAACATTAAAAATAGAACTAACATATGATGCAGCAATTCCACTTGAGTATGTATCTGAAGGAAACAGAAACAGTAAGTTGAAAAGATACATGCAGCCCCATGCTCAATGGCTTCATTATATACAGTAGCCAAGATACAGAAGCAACCTATAGGTGAATGGATAAAGAAATTGTGGTACATGCATACACACATACACAGGAATATTATTCAGCCATAAAAAAGAAGGAAATCTTGCCATTTGCAACAGCATAAATGGCCCTTGCAGTAATAAAGCTAAGTAAAATTAGTTGGTCATAGAAAGATAAATATTGCATGATATCACTGACATGTTTAATAATAATAATAATAATAATAATAAATTGACTCATGACCACAGAATAGACTGGTGGTTGCCAGAGAAGGGGTGGGGAGTGGCAAAGTGGGTGAAGATAGTCAAGTTACAAACTTCCAGTTTTAAGTCATGGAATGACTTTAAATAAATAAATAAATAACATGGTCACTATAGTTAATAATACTGTATTGTATATTTGAAAGTTGTTAAGAGAGTAGATCTTAAAAGTTCTTATCACAAGAAAAAATGTGTAACTGTGTGATGATGGATATTGACTTAATTGTAGGGATCATTTCACAATATATACAAATAATGAATCATGTTGTACACCTGTAATAATGTAGTTATATGGCAATGAAAAAAGTCATTGCCAAACTCAAGGTCAACTAGATTTTTTCCTATGTTATCTTTTGGGAATTGTAAGCTTTACATTTTGTATTTAGTCCTGTGATACATTTTGACTTAATTTTTGTAAAGGGTATCAGATTTGTGTTGAGATTCATTTTTTCTACTTCTATATATAATTGTTCTAGTACTATTTGTTGAATATACATCTTCATTTTATTATCTTTGCTATTTTGTCAAAGATCAGTTGACTATTATGTGGGTCATTTCTGGCCTCTTCACTTGTTCCATTGGCCTATTTGTTTATTTTTTTCACCAGTACCACAGTGTATTGATTACTGTAGCTTTATAGTAATTTGTGATGTTAGGTAGTGTCAATTCTTCAACTTTGTCCTTCTTTAATATGATGTTGGCCACTGGGATCTTTTGCCTCTTCCTATAAACTTTAGAATCAGTGTGTTGATATTCACAAAATAACTTGCTGGGATTTTGATTGATATTGAGTTAATCTATAGATGAAGTCGGGGAGAACTAACATTTTGACATTATTGAGTTTTTCTATCCATTTATTTAGGTTTTTTTAAAAAGTGATTTTTAAAAGGATTTATTTACTCTTAGAGAGAGGGCAAGGGAAGGAGAAAGAGAGGGAAAGAAACATTATTGTGTTGTTTCTCTTATTGTGTTGTTGCCCCTCGCATGCCCCCTACTGGGGACCTGGCCCACAATCCAGACTTGTGCGCTGACTGGGAATCAGACCCACAACCCTTTTTTTAAAAATTATTTTATTGTTGTTCAATTACAGTTGTCCGCATTTACCCTCCCCCCACCCCACCGCAGGCAAACCCACCTCCCTCCCTTCCTTCCCCCCTCCCCCTTGGTTTTGTCCATGTGTCCTTTATAGCAGTTCCTGAATACCCTTGTCCCCCTTCTCCCCTTCCCCCTCCCCTCTGGTTACTGCCAGAATGTTCTAAACTTCAATGTCTCT